>JASGXE010012836.1:0-16933 GCA_030068105.1 Sinentomon sp. SZTP_YWyxl
AGTAGAAGCGTCATCTTCAATCATTGTTAAGGATTTAAACGTAAAAGCATTCGATCATTTTTGTGAGTAAAAAAGTTCCACCACCCCGATGAAAATCTTTTCCCAATCAACGAAGAAAGGACATCATCCAACGGAAGAAGATTGCAGAGGTCTTTGGTCCTTTTGCGGGAAAAAATAAAAATCTAACAGACATTTACTCAAAATTCAACCAAAATTCTGGACAAATGTCACGTCACATTTGTCCAGAATTTTGGTTGAATTTTGAGTTTCGGCTAAACGGAGCACTAAAGAAATTACATCTGCACACAAGTAATACCTATCCATAACAAGAATCGCAATGATGGTACCAAAATCCAGAAGCAGCTGAAAAAAAAACAGCAAAAAACAAACCCGGTATTCCGATCATTCCTTGTTCTCCTTTGAGGCCAGGTGGCCCTTGAGATCCACGTTCACCATCCCTTCCTGGTCTTCCTCTTCTTCCCTCTCTGCCAGGAAGACCAGTTTGACCACGAACGCCTCTTGGACCCTATTTGCAACGCAAGCATAAGCTAAACGACAGTGACTTTAAAAATGATCAAAATATTAAAAATCAAAGGGCATCGTACGAGGTAACTCCCAAGACAGTATCACGCGGGCAGTATCGTTTTTCAGGATTTGGTGTGTAATCTACCACACGCAGCCTTTTCCTTTAACAGAAGAAGAGCTCGTGACTGATTCTGTTGACGCTAGATGTGGAACTCATGGGATGTTGACGTTGCGACATCAAATTTCATTTGTTTTTTTTACTATTTTCAGACATAACTGCCACCAAAATTAATACCAACTGGATGCGATTTTAGTTATTAGGAATTGCTTTAATCAATACCAATATCCTGGCTGTGACAGGTCGAATGTGCCGAGAAGGGAATACACACTGTCTCTAAAAACTGAGATGTGTTTGAAACAGGTTCTTATTCAAGAAAATTCCGTATGAAAGAGATTCTTCAAAGAAGTAGCAAAACAGAGTCCGCGAACGAATTAATTTTTGTGTGTAGTCAGAGTAGTGCATGGGGATGCCCTGCACTGCAGGTGCACATTTGTGCCTACCTACATGAAATTCTACTTGTATTGCACTTCAAAGTGACTAAATGCACTCGTATAGTACACCTGCATACTTGCAAAGGCGAAGAAATCTCAACTGAAGAAATCTACATGTCTGTTCATTTTCAGAATGCTGAGCGCCCTTTTTACAGACAGGGATGTGCAAATTTATGCAAAAATTGGCAATCGGAGATTTTGAGCTGGGGGCTCAATTTTCGAAACTCTTGTCAGTTTTCACTTCTCAATCTCTTGATAATTCTACTTTTCTGAGATTTATGCAATTTTCTGTGACCACAATCTGTCCGGTTTGCTGGTCGTTCCGCTCCTGCTTTTAATATGTGCACTTCCATGGTGCAGCGCTGATCCGAAACTTCGCTGGCCCTCCTTTTGCTTGGCGCCAACTGCAACGGTTTTTGAGTCCACATCTGCTGTTGTTGCCAGCAACTGGAAGACAGGCACGCAAATGCATGTGTGGAAAATTTCAAAATCATGTTTGGGTTGTATTTCCATCTGTGACGTGTTTTGTCTAAGCAAACATGCGCCGAATTAAAATTAAAAGAAAATTGCGGATGAAGCGATTCGAACCCAAGATCTTTGATATTCACGACCAGTGCTCCACAACTGAGCTGCAAGCACTTTCGGGAATGTCAGTTCTTAAATTCGCGCTAAAATGAAAAAAAAACTCGGATATTCTGGCATAGAATGTTGAGCAATTTGGACACCACTGTCGTGCCCCCGCTCCCACCTTCGTAATGCTGCGATTTTTGGCGTGGACCATTCTGAAAATGAACGCATTTTGAACATTTGTTGTCTGTCTAAATAAGTGCAGAACTTGATTCCTATACCTACTCAACATTGCGCCATTGCAACATTTTTATCGTTTTGAGATACCAGTTCAAGAGATTAGCATGCACTGGTTTCTCTGATTTTTGAAATATCTCCTAGACGAAAGCCTCACTGCTGTGCAAAACATTTTTTCTTGTCAAAAATGTTAAATTGATTAAATTTTAAATTGTCAAAATGTTGTCAAAAATTTTATTATTTGCAAAATTATCCTGGTGTCAAGAAGAGCTTTACAGCCAAGGGCTAGGTGAGACCCCCCCTGTGGGTGTACGCGCCCACAGAAATTTTAAGATAACTCCCAAGAAATGTACAAATATCCTTTCTGTTCCAAATTAAGCTTATCACTTTGCTGCTGACATCCTTTCCAGAGTTTGGAAAAACTCTCCTTTCAACTTCAAAGTCAGGCAAAACTATTGAAATGATTTGTGCTGGCTCTTCAATGTCCTTATTCGTCCACACCAGTGCATGGCCTCAATTGAAATTGGTGGATTTGTTGTTCAGTCACTAAACTAGCCTCGAAAACTCGGCGTTTTAATATTCCCCAATAAAAAAAAAGGAGAATGAAAATGGCAAACAAACCGGCTCTCCGACTTCCCCCGGTTCTCCTTTGACGCCCTCTGGTCCAGGAATGCCAGATGGTCCTGCCAAACCTGTCAGACCTTGCGGCCCTGTTGGACCCTGCATTGACATCTGAAATATAATGATAATGAGGCGGACAGGCGAAGCATCCCGGTAATACTGGCATAACAGATGACGAAGGAGGAGGGGATTTAGAAAGTGCCTGCATGAAGATGAAGACTAGGGAGAGAGATAAAGGATCAAGCGAGTGGTGTGTTTGGTTGAAGGAATAAGAGTATATACACCTAGGTGGAAGAAATAGTCTTGAGAGCGTTAGCAAGTAGTAGTAAGGGTTTCTCTGTTTGGTGTGAGGATGAAGTTGGAGGGAAGACAGCTGATGTCGAAAGCATGGCACTGGAACAAAAGGTAAAGGAAGCTTCGCCGTTCCCCATTCAAAATTCGCTTGCTGAGTGATGCGTGTTTTCATGTTTCTGTTTCTCGCCGCTGGGTGCGCACAGTTTGCAAGTCTGAAGGAGATGAGAAAAACGAGCAGTACTGGAGACGGGGTTCGCCGACAGAAAGTTGATTATCTCTTGAACCAGATGACGGATTTTGTTCAAATTTCAAAGTGAGAAAGCCGGAAAATTGGCGATTTTAGGCGTTTGAAACAATCCCGATATTTTCACTGACAAAACATCAAAACAATTTCAGGAAAAATTGTAAAATGTTGGGATGTGATAAAATGCCGGGGTCCTGCCAGATATTTTTCATGATCGTGCGATTTTTTCCGCTGTAACATGGTTTCCACCTGTGGAAGAGTTGTAGAGAAAGCTTTTAGCTTTCCAAAAATTCCAAAATCATTGCATTTGAACTCCATTTGGCCGTTTTGTGGCAGAAAATGCGACATGAAGCATTGTTTTGTTTTCGGTGCAAGAGCATGCGGCAAAATAGATGATGCGCAGTGCGCACAACCAGTGTTGCCGGGACTTTTGCGCAGAAAGTCCTCAAAATTGAAAATGGTTTAGGATATTGACCTTTGGAAGATGGGTGAGAGCTTAAGTCTTTGAGCACAAGAGCCAAACAAACAAGCAGCGAGACAGAACACAGAAGAACTCTCACAATTCAAAAAGCAACAAATTCCAATTTATGAGAATTGGCCAAATACCAACGGCGGTTCCTTGAAATATTTTCTCCAGCGGAGCCAGTCAGACAACTTTCGATGAACTGTGTGTGCGAAAATGGGCAATAAGATGGCCCGTCAAATTCAAATTGGTCAGAAAACTGCAACTGAGAAGTAAAAGGCGTGCAAACGTTTCTGTTTTGAAATTTTGATCTCATTATTAACATGAAAAAATTCGGCCGCAGGCGAGAATCGAACCCGGGACCTTCAGCACATCAGGCGAACGCTGATCATCTGAGCTACCGCTGCAATTCGATAATCTCAACCTAAAACAACGCTGTTATTTTAATGTTGCGTTCAGAAGCGGACGCGAAACGGCAAAAGGGACATGGCCAACCTGCGGAATTCGCTGCTGAATACATTTTCTTCGACCTTTTCTTGGTCAAATATTTTGACTGAGAACATTTTGACTGTCTGCAGAGCGCAGCAGGAATGATGAAGGCATCCTGCACAAGAAACATAAATGTTGCTAAGGTACGCAATTTTACACTGAACAGATGTTTTCTGCAAAATGCAAGGCCAGCGCCATTTCGCTCCGTTTATTTTTTCAGATTTACCAACAGTGCTGCCGCCACATGGCGGCTTCACCGAAGCTGGCGATGTTCTCTTACCTGTTGTTCTAGGTTCCATGTCGAAAGTAAGAAGAAGAAAGATTTGGATGGTAATGTTCTGGTGGTGAGCGACAGTGACGTGATAAGAGCAGTAAGGTAACCATATGAGAAAGTGGAGTGAAGGAGAGGTTGTAAGTAGGAGCATTGATGTAGAGGATAAGTGGTCTACTGGTCACAGGTAACTGAAGGAATTATTTGGTGATATGACAGGCCTAAAGGGAAATTATTATACAACGAGACTTCGAAATAGGTTAGTTCTGCCGGTCGCAACAAAAGTTCTAAATTATTCACTGAAGAGTCGAAAGTGGTGATAGTACAAATACTTTGTGATTGATCACAGATATGAAAAGGGTTTGCTAATATCACTCGTCATACAATAACATCTCAATGATAACTGTTTTTTGCTGCTCTTCACTGATACCTATGAGAATAAACGTATACGAAAGAATTGACGTTGAAAAGCCATAAACCAACCATATGTTGTGATAGAAGCTGCCTAAACTGTTCGGCATGTGCGTCCGGTCCCTTCTCGTTTCCAGCCATGTTCAGCTAAAAAAAGGAAAAGAAGTTAAGAAGAAAGAAAGAAAAATTGGAAATGCAAAATTTTCCGTCTCGTTTTGAATTCAAAGGAACATGAGAAAAGGGATGAAAATTGTTTCCCGGAGAAAATGAAAAAGGATGAAAACGAAAAAAAAATGAAAGAAATGAAAATGAAAAAAGGATGAAAATGAAAAAGGATGAAAATGAAAAAAATGATGAAAATGAAAATGAAAAAAGGATGAAAATGAAAAAGGATGAAAATTAAAAAAATGATGAAAATGAAAATGAAAAAAGGATGAAAATGAAAATGAAAAAAGGATGAAAATGAAAAAGGCACAAAAAAGGAAGGGACGAAAACAAGCCAAATGACGAAGAAAGTGGAAAATGGTTGTTCCATGGAAATGGAAAGGAAAGATCACGATGGAAATGGAAAGGGAAGATCACGATGGACAAGATCCAAGTTTTTCTCAAAAAGTAGATCGCACTCATGGTTACAAAATGGTTATGGTCTCCACGTGTCTTGCTGCGTTCCAAAATGGAAAATATGGAGATGATTCGCAGATCCACTGGAAGATTGACAAAAAGAAAAGCAAACGTTGGGTGAGATATCAAGGTTGTACAGACGTGCAATGTGACATAAATTAAGCTAATGATGGCATGCAGAAGATGGCATACAACAATTGTAGAAGCTGTAACACATCGCTGTGAGAATTGACGCAATTCTTACAGCGATGTGTCAATCAACAAAATTCATTCGTCATTTAAATCATCAGTGTCAGTACATAAAAAAAGAAATGGACGAGAAAATTTGAACTATCCCGTTACTCAAGAAAGATGGCTGCCAATGATAAAAATGTGTTTGAACGATTTTTTACTCTTTCCCGATTTGTGTGTTCGTATAAATCATGGTATCGAGTTTTCGACGTTTAAAACACAAGGAGAGAATAATGCCTAAAAGAAATTCACAAGTTAAACATTCGTCGAATCAGGAAGATGTGGGCCTCTCGTAGATGAAGCAATGGCGAAGAACAAGAAAAAGACAGATCAAATCACCATCATTTTCGTATTCCAGAGCACATCAAAACAAAAAAATCGGCCAACTCTGCAGCCAAATCCGGATGCTTTTCTTATACGGAGCTTATCAAAAGTCCTCGAACATAGGCGATATTTTAAAGGACTTCTTATTACAGGGGCCATCTAATTTCAACAGGGCTTGGTGCAGCTTACGTCTCACACGTAAAGTGTGAGACGTAAGCTCACACGGAAAGTGTCATGATGTTTTGCAGCGCGTGCTGCCATTGATTCTAAATGGCACCTGAGTTTATTATGAACTCCTATGTTCGAAGACTTTTGATAAGGTGTTGATCAGGTAATTACTAACAGGAATCATGAACACGTGACCAGGTGATCCTTGTATTCCGTTCGACCCAGAAAGACCATCTCTGCCAGGATCTGCTCATTTAAGTATAGTTTAGATAAAATAAAATCGGTAGTTTTCAGGAGCGAAGGAAAATTTTTATATATGAATCGAGCTCCAGACGTTTTCTTCATTTTCCCGATCAGAAATTTGAAAAGTTTGATTCCAAATAAAAAGGCCCAAGAAAGCTGTGTACCAGACTCTCACTCAGAAAACCAGTGAACTGTTACTTTCATTCCTGTCCCATCCATGTTCATGATAGGTACAAGGGGTGTCTCACAAGGGGTGTCTCATTACACGTACGCAACTAACGAAATATGCACGCTCCACCCAAGAGAGGTCATGGCTCACGATTAACATAAAAAAAATTATATGAACTGATAGTCAAATATTTGGGCATCCGCATAAGTGACAGCTGCATAAGGTGTGTCCGTTTCGTGGGGACCAACTTGCAAGTTGTTTTTCCAAACCTAACGACTTTATATTTTGAAGAATTATTTTTCTGCTGCAACGATCACACCAGCAGGCAAATATAGGTTGGACACGACTGCAGGGCAAGAAAATCATTTTAGCAACTGGAAAGTACCTGACAGACTTTACATTACAATATCATCCGCAAAAAGCCGAATGCTGGAAGTCAATGTTAATGTTGGAGAAATATCATTCATATCCTCGTAATGCAGCCATGCCCATTTCTTCAATACACAACCGCAAAAAACAAACTAGCTTTTGTATTGTTACAATGTGGAATAGAAATGAACGTCTTCGCTGTCAGAACTGTGGCACATTGTAATATGTATTTGGCAGGTGACACTATGAGTGGAAGTTTACACGTTTTGTTGCGCTGAAATGGTTTTGTATTCTTCACATGATCGCGCCTCCTATCGTTTTACGAATATGAACCAGTCACTGGGCATCAACATTTATCCGCAAGTTTCAAATTTCCATGCTTTTAATTTTTTCTCGTTTTCTTTTGTAAAAAAAAACTTATTTCTGTCCGCCTCCGATAACTTCGCTGGCAGGCGCCGTTCGTATTTTCGTTCTACTGTTGTGAATCGACTGGCAAACATTATGGGACGCCAATCTCAACGCATTGAAATTAGGTCTAATTATTATCATCATTCATTTTCCCTTTGCTATGCGAACGAAGATAGCTCTGTTGACGTCACTGTCAGCTAATTTTGAAATATGCGATTATTGGCCAAAGTTTGCAACACTCTATTGACCTTGAGGCAAGCAAACACTTTTTTTCGAAACATATCATAGGAATACTGTTTACTGACCTCCTTTTGGTCCGGTTAATCCTGATGGTCCTTGTGGTCCCGAGTAACCCCTTGGTCCAGGAGGACCTGCAACGGCATAGTAAGTCAATTGTGTTCCAACGTCAGAAGAAGTACCAGCACCAGCAGATTGTAATCTGAATCCTGATCCTTCGTAATAATCCTGCTGTGACGCGTTTGAAAAAAGAAGAAGAAAGGAAACAATCATTGCCATTGAACAAGTTGGAACCTCGTGCACACACGCACCTTTTGGTGCAGTCACGATGGTAATTGTTACCATTGACTTGGCATGCTGTGCGCTATATCTTCTGCAGCCTGCTTTAAAAAGTGATCGCTGAATATGACAGGAAATACTTTTGTTTCCTGAAAAAGGCTTACTGTGAGAATGAACAAAGGACAAGATTTTTATGAGACAGAAATCATCCTGGAAACGATGTGGAATCGATAAATGAGCTTGCACAAAGTTTGATTTGGAAATTTCAAACAGAAAATTTGGTTGATGAAACAACACAATGGCGTTGTTTCAACACAATGACTGTGGTGGCATCCAGAAAACGGACGACACCAAATTCGGTCACACACCCAACTAGAATGTTTATTAAATTGAATTGAAATTCTGTAAGTATTTTTGGAGTTGGAATCATGCGTGAGCTACGAATATTCCTACATGTCCAACATCATCAAAGAAAAAGATGATCAGCAAAGGCCCTAAAATGCTGCCCTGTGGGACCCCGGAGGTTACTGGAAAGGGAGTTGAAAGGCGCTAATCAATTTTAACTCACTGGAAACGGCCAGTAAGGTAGCCGACCCATAGTCGATGATACAGGCATCCATTCCGAGATGTTCTTACTTTCTAATCAAGAGTCGATAGCTTATCACATCAAAGGCTTTGAAAAACCAATAGCGATTTATCAACCTGCGTTCAACGATCGAGTGATTCCGCAAGGACCAGCGTGAATGCGGTGAATCGAGTGTGGCACGTGACAAAACCGGGCATGATCCCATGTTGAAAATCAGAAAAGGAGTTTGCTTCCAGAAATCCCCTGATGTGCTTGGCCAGAGTTTTTCACTTTAACTAGAAAAGCTCGTCGGTCTGACGGCAGTCCAAATCCAAGAGCAAACATCATAGCATGCAGTTGAAAATGTCGAGAATCGGGGCACTGGGGTAGATTGGACTTAGGCAGAAGTGGACTGGAGCAGTATAGTAGATTGAGGTAGAGACTAAGCAGAGTTTTGGAGTGAGTTTTAGCATGGAAACAGGCAGGTTGTGCCTCAACCTAATCCGGAAAAATCGAAAAATTCCTCCGTAAAAATGGAGAAATTCTATCACAGTCCACTTCTGCCGTTCTGCGTCCGTTCAATCCCTGTCACCGGATCCAATGTCCTCAAGCACAAATAAATTGTTCACTCCTGCATGGATGAATGAGCACTCTTCTGTCGTCGGCAACAAAATTCCACCAGTAAAATGATGGCTCCTGAGCGCCAAAATTCACCACTTTTGTTTTGTGTCACGTGAGACAATGCAAACACGCGGCTGCTGTTCCCTTCATCCCTTCTCTCTCAGTCGAAAACACGAAATGCCCTCCCATTCTTCCGCTCGGCCACCACACCGACCTCCGCTCCACCTGTCCATGTTTATTCTGCAATGCGGCGCCTGATCAATTTCAGCTTGCGCGGCAGCTATATTTTTGCGTGAAGGTAACCCCCTCCACTTCCGGGGTCTGCAGAGAGGTTATGTTGCACGGGGCGTGACGAGGACCTCAAACTGGCAGCTTGAGGTCCTCGAGAGTAAAGAGAAGCTCCTAATTTGCCATAAAGCATGATAAACTGAACTAATTCAACCCAGCCCCACCGAACCAACCTAACGAACCCTATGCTTTACTCAACCTAACCAATCTAACCAACCGATACAAACCAAGATACCTTATCAAAATTACGTCGTGAGCACACGAGATCTTGCCATTTCTGAAAGCACCATAATTCTGCTTTCATCAAGGCTAATCAGATTTCCAAGACATACCTATCTCTTCATTGGTTCAATCTCTTTTTGAAAATGGGGCAGAAAATCTTGGGGAGTTGTCACATAACCTTCGTAAAACGTCGACAGAATGACTCGTAGAGCGTTTTGAGTAATTGTTCAAATGTTGAAAAAGAAACAAATGGCGAAAGGTCTGCGCAAAAACGAAATCGTCCGGAAACAAACGAGCTTACCACTTCTGTTCGGGTCCTGCTTTCGTTTTTCCACAGTCCATCGTAATCAGTCGAGAACAATTCGTTTGGTGATGGCGGTGGATGGTGATGCTCCTCTTCAGAGGTCATTCCGCTGTCGTAGCTTTCTTCTCTACTTTCTCCGTTGTAGTTATTGCTGACGTCATCCCGTCCTGCACCACAGTCGGGCTGATAAAGGCTGCAATAATCGAACGCATCCTGTGGCGACGGTGTGATCAACAGCTGAGCAATATCTCCCTGAATGGTGATGAAAAGGACATGAAAACGTAGGAATGAGAATTTGCACAACTTGGAATCCTCCGCATCTGAGAAAAACGGACTGTCATTTTTAGGGGAGATCAACCATGGTCAGAAAAAATTCAGAAAGCCCAATTGCGCCTATTTCGAAGCCACCGCGTAAGTAGTCCAACTTAGTCGCAGATATGGGGCGAAGACCTGGAAGGGTTTTTCACCCTTTAAAGGTGTGTGTTCGTTTATACACAGGCAGCAAAATTACAGGCGTCTATCCAAGAATTTTCGTGCCCCTTCCGAAAATCAAAAGCTGCAATTCCCTCACAATGAATAATGTGTATTGCATATCCCTTGCAAATTACAGGCGTTTATCCAAGAATTTTCGTGCCCCTTACGAAAATCAAAAGCTGCAATTCCCTCACAATGAATGATGTGTATTGCGTATCCCTTGCAAATTACAGGCGTTTATCCAAGAATTTTCGTGCCCCTTACGAAAATCAAAAGCTGCAATTCCCTCACAATGAATGATGTGTATTGCGTATCCCTTGCAAATTACAGGCGTTTATCCAAGAATTTTCGTGCCCCTTACGAAAATCAAAAGCTTGCATTCCCTCACAATGAATAATGTGTATTGCATATCCCTTGAAAATTACAGGCGTTTATCCAAGAATTTTCGTGCCCCTTCCGAAAATCAAAAGCTGCAATTCCCTCACAATGAATAATGTGTATTGCATATCCCTTGGAAATTACAGGCGTTTATCCAAGAATTTTCGTGCCCCTTCCGAAAATCAAAAGCTGCAATTCCCTCACAATGAATAATGTGTATTGCATATCCCTTGGAAATTACAGGCGTTTATCCAAAAATGTTCGTGCCCCTTCAGAAAATCAAAAGCAATTCCCTTACAATGACAATGTGTATTGCATATCCCTTGGAAATTACAGGCGTTTATCTAAAAATTTCCGTGCCCCTTCAGAAAATCAAAAGCTGCAATTCCCTCACAATGAATTTTGTGTATTGCATATCCCTTGGAAATTACAGGCGTTTATCCAAGAATTTTCGTGCCCCTTCCGAAAATCAAAAGCTGCAATTCCCTCACAATCACGAATGTGTGTTGCATATCTTTTGGAAATTAAAGGCGTTTATCCAAAAATTTTCGTGCGCCTACCGATAATCAAAAGCTGCAATTCCCTCACAATGAATAATGTGTATTGCATATCCCTTGGAAATTACAGGCGTTTATCCAAGATTTTTCGTATCCCTTCCTAAGTTCATAAGCTGCAATTCCCTCACAATGACCACAGTGTATTGTATATCCATTGGAAATTACAGGCGTTTATCCAAGAATTTTCGTGCGCCTTCCGAAAATCAAAAGCAATTCCCTCACAATGACTAATGTGTGTTGCATATTCCTTGCAAATTACAGGCGTTTATCCAAGAATTTTCGCGCCCCTTCCGAAAATCAAAAGCTGCAATTCCCTCACAATGAATAATGTGTATAGCATATCCCTTGGAAATTACAGGCGTTTATCCAAAAATTTTCGTGCCCCTTCCGAAAATCAAAAGCAATTCCCTCACAATGACTAATGTGTGTTGCATATTCCTTGCAAATTACAGGCGTTTATCCAAGAATTTTCGCGCCCCTTCCGAAAATCAAAAGCTGCAATTCCCTCACAATGATTGATGTGTATTGCATATCCATTGGAAATTACAGGCGTTTGTCCAAATATTTTCGTGCGCCTTCCGAAAATCAAAAGCTGCAATTCCCTTACAATGAATAGTGTGTATTGCATATCCCTAGGAAATTACAGGCGTTTATCGAAGAATTTTCGTACCCATTACGAAAATCAAAAGCTGCAATTTCCTCACAATGAATTTTGTGTATTGCATATCCCTTGGAAATTACAGGCGTTTATCCAAGAATTTTCGTGCCCCTTCCGAAAATCAAAAGCTGCAATTGCCTGATCAATCACGAATGTGTATTGCAGATCCATTGGAAATTACAGGCGTTTATCCAAAAATTTTCTTGCGCCTTCCGAAAATCAAAAGCTGCAATTCCCTCACAATGACTAATGCGTATTGTATATCCATTGGAAATTACAGGCGTTTATCCAAGAATTTTCGTGCCCCTTCCGAAAATCAAAAGCTGCAATTCCCTCACAATGAATTTTGTGTATTGCATATCCCTTGGAAATTACAGGCGTTTATCCAAGAATTTTCGTGCCCCTTCCGAAAATCAAAAGCTGCAATTCCCTCACAATGACTAATGTGTATTGCATATCCATTGGAAATTACAGGCGTTTATCTAGGATTTTCGTGCGCTTTCCGAAAATCAAAAGCTGCAATTCCCTCACAATGACTGATGTGTATTGCATATCCCTTGGAAATTACAGGCGTTTATCCAAGAATTTTCGTGCCCCTTCCGAAAATAAAAAGCTGCAATTCACTCACATGAATGAAGTATAGCATAACCATTGGAAATTACAGGCGTTTATCCAAGAATTTTCGTGCCCTCCGAAAATCAAAAGCTGCAATTCCCTCACAATGAATTGTGTTGTATTGCATATCCCTTGGAAATTACAGGCGTTTATCCAAGAATTTCGTGCGCCTTCCGAAAATCAAAAGCTGCAATTCCTCACAATGACTAATGCGTATTGTTATATCCATTGGAAATTACAGGCGTTTATCCAAGAATTTCGTGCCCCTTCCGAAAATCAAAAGCTGCAATTCCCTCACAATGAATTTGTGTATTGCATATCCCTGGAAATTACAGGCGTTTATCGAAAATTTCGTGCCCTTCGAAAATCAAAAAGCTGCAATTCCCTCACAAGACTAATGCGTATTGATATCCATTGGAAATTACAGGCGTTTATCCAAGAATTTCGTGCCCCTACCGAAAATCAAAAGCTGCAATTCCCCACAATGAATTTGGTATTGCATATCCCTTGGAAATTACAGGCGTTCTCCAAGAATTTTCGTGCCCTTCCGAAAATCAAAAGCTGCAATTCCCTCACAATCACGAATGTATATTGCATATCCATTGGAAATTACAGGCGTTTATCCAAAAAAGTTTCTTGCGCCTTCCGAATATCAAAATCTGCAATTCCCTCACAATGAATTTTGGTATTGCATATCCCTTGGAAATTACAGGCGTTTATCCAAGAATTTTCGTGCGCCTTCCGAAAATCAAAAGCTGCAATTCCCTCACAATGACTAATGCGTATTGTATATCCATTGGAAATTACAGGCGTTTATCCAAGAATTTTCGTGCCCCTTCCGAAAATCAAAAGCTGCAATTCCCTCACAATGAATTTTGTGTATTGCATATCCCTTGGAAATTACAGGCATTTATCCAAAAAGTTTCTTGCGCCTTCCGAAAATCAAAAGCTGCAATTCCCTCACAATGAATAATGTATATTGCATATCCATGGAAATTACAGGCGTCTCTCCAAGAATTTTCGTGCCCCTTCCGAAAATCAAAAGCTGCAATTCCCTCACAATGAATAATGTGTATTGCATATCCCTTGGAAATTACAGGCGTCTATCCAAGAATTTTCGTTGCCCTTCCGATAATCAAAAGCTGCAATTCCCTCACCATGACTAATGTTTATTGCATATCCCTTGGAAATTACAGGCGTTTATCCAAAAATTTTCGTGCGCCTTCCGAAAATCAAAAGCTGCAATTCCCTCACAATAAATAATGTGTATTGCATATCCCTTGGAAATTACAGGCGTTTATCCAAAAAGTTTCGTGCGCCTTCCGAAATTCAAAAGCTGCAATTCCCTCACAATGAATAATGTGTATTGCATGTCGTTTCGAAACTACAGGCGTTTATCCAAACATTTTCGTGCCCCTTCCCAAAATCAAAAGCAATTCCCATACAATGACTAATGTGTGTTCCATATCCCTTGCAAATTACAGACGTTTATCCAAGAATTTTCGTTGCTCTTCCGAAAATCAAAAGCTGCAATTCCCTCACAATGAATTTTTGTTGCATATCCATTGGAAATTACAGGCGTTTATCCAAGAATTTTCGTGCCCTTCCGAAAATCAAAAGCTGCAATTCCCTCACAATCACGAATGTGTATTGCATATCCATTGGAAATTACAGGCGTCTCTCCAAGAATTTTCGTGCCCCTTCCGAAAATCAAAAGCTGCAATTCCCTCACAATGAATAATGTGTATTGCATATCCCTTGGAAATTACAGGCGTCTATCCAAGAATTTTCGTGCCCCTTCCGAAAATCAAAAGCTGCAATTCCCTCACAATGACTAATGCGTATTGTATATCCATTGGAAATTACAGGCGTTTATCCAAGAATTTTCGTGCCCCTTCCGAAATCAAAAGCTGCAATTCCCTCACAATGAATTTTGTGTTTGCATATCCCTTGCAAATTACAGACGTTTATCCAAGAATTTTCCTTGCTCTTCCGAAAATCAAAAGCTGCAATTCCCTCACAATGAATTTTGTGTTTGCATATCCCTTGGAAATTACAGGCGTTTATCCAAGAATTTTCGTGCCCCTTCCGAAAATCAAAAGCTGCAATTCCCTCACAATCACGAATGTGTATTGCATATCCATTGGAAATTACAGGCGTCTCTCCAAGAATTTTCGTGCCCCTTCCGAAAATCAAAAGCTGCAATTCCCTCACAATGAATAATGTGTATTGCATATCCCTTGGAAATTACAGGCTTTATCCAAGAATTGTTTGTGTGCGCTTCCGAAAATCAAAAAGCTCCAATTCCCTCACAATGACTAATGCGTATTGTAACATACAGGGTGAGTCACCTCGAATGTAGGTTTTTCGATCGCATTTTCTGCGAAAACGGTTGCTCTGCAATTGTGGTGCCAGGAGGTTTTTGGAACATGTTCCATTGCGGTTGTTTGGATCCATTGGGCTCTTCCTAATGCCACCCCTATGCCATTTTTGGAGAAGGGTAGTTAGGCCTGTTTTCTATGCAGCGCATTATCTCCGGAACTGTGCTTCGCAGGTCTGTGGTTTAAATTACAAAGTTGTTCATTTCCTTGTCCTGAAGCACCAGAAGTGGTCCAATCAAACCCACCCCTTGGTTGCCGTTTAGGGGTGGTTTTCTGCCAGGAGGGGTGGAAGGTCGGAGACGTGTTTTTCCTGCGGGAATGCGTTTCCATATTCATGTGATGGGGGCTGAAACTTTCCGTCCCTGCGATTCGGCAAAGGCACATTTAGGGGTGTGTGAAGGGGGTGCAAGGGGTAGTTTGCGATATCTTGGAAACTATGTCGCAGGTTCAGGTTGTTTAAATCAAGATTGTTCATTGGGTCATTACAACAAGACAGATGTGGTCCGGGTCAGTTTCACCCCTTGTGTTTCAAGCTGGGGTAGTTTTCCACCAGCGTGAATGGTTGTACATAAACGTCTTTTGAGGGTGAAAATAATTCTTTGAGGCCGCCTGGATGAGTTTATACCCCATTGGGTGTAACACACAATTTTGAGGTGGCGAAACGGCTTGGGTAACCTCACCCCTTCTACAACAAAGAGGGGTGGATTTCAGCAGCGAGGGGTGGTTCCGGATTTGACTTTTTTTGGGTCTAGTGTCATTCTACTGGGCTTATTTTATGTGGAAAAGGCCCAAATTCTAGCAGCGGGTCGGCTGAGGTCAGTTTGAGGGTGTCCAAAATACCTGAAAAGGCTATTTTCATCGGTATGACGTAATGGTGCGATGCAGCATTATGGGGTACAATTCCATGATGTTAATTTTTGCAAAAATATAAAAACTGAAAAAACTAGGCCACGTTTGCCAAAGAGAAATTAAAATGGAACATCTTTTGAATTTATACCCCAATACTGAATGGCCTTAAAACGTGGGTACCGATAATCAGTCTTTGCAGGTATTATGGCACCCTCAAACTAACCTCAGCCAGCCCGCCGCTAGAATTTGGGCCTTTTCCACATAAAATAAGCCCAGTAGAATGACACTCGACCCAAAAAAGGCAAAATCCGGGAACCACCCCTCACTATCGAAATCCACCCCTCTTTGTTGTAGAAGGGGTGAGGTTACTCAAAGCCGTTCCACCACCTCAAAAGTTATGTTTTACCCTCTATGGGGCATAAAATCATCCAGGCGGCAGCGAAGAATTATTTTCAACCCTCAAAAACAAGTTTATGTACAACCATTCACGCTGGTGGAAAACTACCCCCAGCTTGAAACACAAGGGGTGAAACTGACCCGGACCACGTCTGTCTTGTTGATAATGACCCAATGAACGACTCTTGAATTTAAACAATGAACTGCGACACATAGTTTCCAAGATATCGCAAACTTACCCCTTGCACCCCTTCACACACCCCTAAATGTGCCTTTGCCGAATCGCAGGGAGACGGAAAGTTCAGCCCCCATCACATGAGATATGGAGAACGCATTCCGCAGAAAAAACACGTCTCCGACCTTTCCACCCCTCCTGGCAGAAAAACCACCCCTAAAACGGCAACCAAGGGGTGGGTTTGATTTGGACCACTTCTGGTGCCTTCAGGACAAGGAAATGAACAACTTTGTAATTTAAACCACAGACTGCGAAGCACAGTTCCGGAGATAATGCGTGCATAGAAAACAGGCCTAACTACCCTTCTCCAAAATGGCATAGGGGTGGCAATTAGGAAGAGCCCAATGGATCCAAACAAACCGCAATGGAACAGGTTCCAAAACCTCCATGGCACCCAATTGCAGGAGCAACCGTTTTCGCAGAAAAGCGATCGAAAAAAACCAACATTCGAGGTGACTCACCCTGTATATCCAGTGGACAATTACAGGCGTTATCCAAGAATTTCGTGCCCCTTACGAAAATCAAAAGCTGCAATTCCCTCACATCACGAATGTGTATTGCATACCCATTGGAAATACAGGCGTCTCTCCAAGAATTTTCGTGCCCCTTCCGAAAATTAAAAGCTGCAATTCCCCACAATGAATTGTGTGTATGCAATCCTTGTAAA
>JASGXE010012837.1:0-12631 GCA_030068105.1 Sinentomon sp. SZTP_YWyxl
CATTACTTTTGGGAAATTCTTTTTTCCCCTATTTTTTTCCACTTTTGTGCGTATTTTTTAAGATTGTGATTGGGTATACATGGGAAATGAGTTTAGAGTTTTGGGGATCTTGTGGTTGTGTAGTGTGGTGTTGCTTGGGTGTCTGAAGTGATTCTATATGACTGGCCCCGCCATTGATGATTCCTTCGCGGTCCTTTACCCCTCCTTTATAATGCAGGACGGTCGCGTTCCCTTCCCATCCCTTCCCCTCCCTTCCCTGGTTTGTGAATGCTGTTCACAATTGATGATTGCCTTTATGGCATGAAAACCTGTAGAACAGAGTAAATCTGATACCGATACCGATACCGATTGCCTTGTGACACAATAACCTCCTGAAAGCAGCGTCTGACACCCATACCGACACCTGTCAGTTGTTCAAATCCAAATTGTGACTTTCTTTCAAAATTTCAGATCCCCCTTTTTTGCTTGTTTTTTCTCTGTTTTTTTTTTCACTCTTTTTTCTCGTTTTTTTTTCCTCTTTCTTTTTTGCTTTTTTTTTTTTTTTTCTTTTTTTTTCCTCTTTTTTTTTTTTTTTTTTTTTTTTTTTTTTTTTTTTTTACTTTTTCCTTCTTAATTTGCTTTTCTTTTTTTTTTTTTTTTTACATAGGTACCACCTGCATCCCTATCTTCTCGGGAAGTTCTATTTTTTTCTAGTTTTTTCCACTTTTTGTATTTTTTGAGATTGTGATTAGGTATGCATGAGGAAATGAGCGAGTTTGCTCAAGGTTGGATCTTGCCTGGTTGTGTATGTGTGTGTGTCTGCTTGGGTGTCTGAAGTGATTGCTATATGACTAGGCCCCGTCCACATTCCGATGATCTCTTCACGGTCCTTTCCCCTCCTTTTCCCTTTACCCCTCCTTTCGATAATGCAGCCGACGGTCGCGTTTCCTTTCCATCCCTTCCCCTCCCTTCCCTGGTAGCCTATATGATGAACCTCTGCTGTTCACAATTGATGATTGCCTTTATGGCATGAAAGCCTGTAGAACAGAGTAAATCTGATACCGATACCGGTTGTCCGGGGTAGGTGTCCGATTTTCAGTGCTGAGGTGTCCGGGTGTCCGGTTTTCAGAAACCACCTCCATCCCACACTAATCATTTCATCCCGAGCCATATCTTCATGCACTTTCTGCTTTCTTAGCATATGGGTAAACAACATTTGAAGATCAGAGCTCAGGATAACATGACCATACTGTAGTCTACATAGGCCTAAAAATTACTTAGACTTGCCCACCTACCTAAAAACAATCTTATCTTAACCGGACTAGCCCGAATTATTTTTTTTTTTACTGCAGCCATCGCTGGCCCCCCGCTGGCACAACCGAAGGACACAATGTCCAGAGTCATAAAATACCGATGCCGATGGCTTTTGCGCAACGATTTAGTGCACCAGATTTTCAAGGCACCATGTCGACTCAATTGTAAAATGGATGCGATGATTCGCAATTGGTCAAAAAGGAAAAGAGAGCGACAGAAAGACAAACATGGCATAGGTCACAGAAAATACCGACAATGCCATAGCTAAGATGCGAACGACCCTTAAAGATCCACTTTTTTGCAATGGCGGGATATCAAAATAAATTTGAATGACAGGTGGAGTCTTTTTAAGACGGTGGCAAATTCTGCCACTAGGTATATCATTGGATCCGGAACCATCGATAACTGGGGTGGAGGATGAACCAGGGGTAGGGTTTTTCATCAAAAATGCCCCATCTCTTACCTACCGTTCTCGAAAAATGCATTTGTTTTCTTTGAACTGGATTTCTGAGAATTCTACATTTTTTTTTCTTTGAGGCCATGCCACCACACAAGTGTTCGGAATAAATTAACCGCGTAAGCTGTCAATCATTCTACTTTTAAGACTCCAATTGATGATGCCGAAAGTAATTTTCAAACAGGCCCGAATACCACCAGTAGCCCATTGTAACTTTTCCCCATTCCGAGGGAATAAACAAACGTGCTGCATAGGTGGGTGAATAAGAGCGAAGACTACGAGTTTTCTTTTGAGCCACCTTGTGGAACCGATGACAAGAGGCATATTGAATGGTGTCCGAAGACCAGAAATCAATTTGTATACAGGGTGGTTTTTTTTAAAGTATCATTGGTTTTCGGCTTTGCGGTGTAGTATTTTGGCCACGAGTTGCTTTTTTGTTGCCACAGCACGAATGGACGGGCGAAATTGCTCACGTGTAAACAAGCCTTAGAACACCTGCATATTTTGTCAGCTTCATGACCAACTCAAAGATTTTCATCAGCCTTTAGTTTGGGGAGAAAATGAGCATGGAATGAAAATAAAAAATTCCACTTCCAGAATGGATGACGGATCACCTCTGCAGATCAAAATTAAACATGGTGTCACAGAAATCATTTGCGCAAAAAAACCACAAAACAAAAGCAGAAATTCAAGGTTGAACTTTACCATTGGCATTTATCGGCGCATTTTCAACCGCTGCATGTCAAGCCGTCTCCACTCCATTGCTGCAGCATCTGCCACATCGGCTGCATTTCGAGCTGCCACATCCACCGTATCTTAAAGTGACGAAGTCGGGATTCTCAACTTTTTGGTGGTTCAATTTTCGAATCACGTGTAATTCTTGCTTTCTTTCTTGCACTCACTCGGTTTTTGAGTGACTTTTTTTCTTCTTTGAACGACTGCGCAATAATGGCAGAAAACACGGCACGAGGTGAGCGGATGCGGTGGCTGGAGATAGGGCGGATTGACGTGCGGCGGTTGACGATGCTGCGACTCAAGATGCGGCGGTAGTTGCCGATTGTAAAGTTTAACCAATTTCAACTCCGGCCAATTGAATTTTTACACATTTGTTTACAAATGGCGTGGCTCAGATTGCTGACTTTTGTGCAAATTTTTTTGCAAGCCTTTGTTTGGCCTTGCACCTTGCGGCCTGCCCTGTGTTATGGCATCTGAATCACGTTGGCGCAACGTCAACACCGCGACCATGCAACGCCGTTGACAACAAGAATCTTTTCGGCAACAGGCAGAAAGTTTGTTGAATTCTGCCATTCATTGCGATTCTTTGAACCAGGGAGTCGTGTTTTTGAAGTAAAATGGGCAAATTCGGGCAAAACGAGCTTGTCATTCATTCTTTGAACTGAGAAGGGTTTATCGTAACACCCTGTGCTCCTGCTCGAACCTCGATTTACTCGGCTCACTCAGGTCGCGGACGCTTCGATTTTTGGTCTGCATCCTCACCTGCATGCACGTGTTCATTGCGGCAATTCACTTCGAACTTGTCGCTGGCTTCGCGCGTGCTATGATTGGAGCGGAAAAATTAATGCAGCATTCATTGGCCGGTCAAATTGAACAACATTCATTGCAGCAAGATTGCAGAAAACTTTTCCGATAACCGAACACGTGTTTCGGTGATATGGGCCCACTTGAAAACGCAGAATATTTCTTGTGGATGCAAGTTTGGAGTTCAAGCATGTTGCGCGAGATTATGACTCACTAAGGAGCATTTACACGGTCGAACTCTGTTGTCGAATTTGTGTGAAAAGGTACTGTCGGTGAAAACGAGATTTTTGATGTTGGCTGACTGAAAACCGATAAATGTGATACTTTTAAAATATCCACTCTGTATAATGGGTACAGAGTGGGATTAAAAATATACATGTCTTTCGGAGTGTTTGTAAAGACTCCGACTGGCCACCTAGTGGTAGGCTAGAGACCAGGAAAAGGTTAATTGTGCTCTGCCCTATTCGTTGCTTTATATCTAGACTGTTATTTGGATCTAGAGTGAAACACTGACATTATCATGGGTACCTAGGTACCTCTGTCCGGATTTTGTTCATATCTCTTGTGAATTGGAATAAGTGACGAGCATTCGAATGAATTTGTTATGTACAATGGCCGCAGCTGCATGAAAAGATATCACCGCAATCAGGTTAGTTAATGTGCGACTGAGTACCGTAATTTCCTGCCTTTCTGTTTTCCATGCTTGATACCTATACGAGGGAGGAAAGAAATTTTGCTCCTTTAACGGTGATCATTGTGTATTGTGCAGTTTGGTTTGTGTTTTTATAACTCTGAAAAAATAATTTTGACTTTAGCCTATGACTCATCTTTTTTTATTGTCTCAGCTCAGGAGAACCTATTTTTAAGGTTGTAGGCGATGTAGGCACCTATCAAGCAGGGATGGGTAAACGTATAAAACTCCACGTATAATACGTACGTATAATACACATAGAAAACATATAAAACTAAAAAGTCAAGTGATACCTCATTTTTTGCAGAAAAAGCTGCTCTTTAACATGCCAACATTCTTTTTATCCCATTAAAATAATGGCAATCATAATCATTAGGTAATGAAAGAAAGAAAAAACAAAACAGTTAGCCAGTGAAGCCCTGCAATTGCTTTCAAGTTGGCCACACAAGATTGTCACACACTATTGTAAAATGCATTTCAAAAATTGTATGTGCACCAACCATGAACCATGTGAAAGTTGATTCTACAAAGTTGGAATTGTTTACTTGCATATTTTATGACATGTCTAGATGCATTGAGCTCATGTGCCTGGTAAAAGAGAGAAGTGCACAGAAAACCAAAAATGACAAATAGGAGAGGGCAAAAAACTAACATCACTGGCACCAACCTTGCAGTAAATGGATGCAATCATGGTGGCAATGAGAAAGTGCCAAAAACCAAACCCATGCTTTGTCTCACCTTGCACCTTCATTTGCAAGGGAAGCTTGAACCATAACGAGGGTGTGGGTCAGCTTGGAGGTCCAGATTGCTGCAATCACCAGAAAAACGACTCAGCGGTGACAGCCAGTAAATGGCAAGCACACATACTTGAAACCACCTGGGAAACCATGCAATCATTGGCACGATCGTTTTATCGCGATTGCTTCATCACTCACCTATTTCATTTTCTTTCATCTTTTCATATGTTTCATTTTTATCCACATTTTGCATATTTCATTTGAGATTGTTATTGGGTGTGGTGTGTTCCGGTTGATGAACCTTGTTTGGGGTGTTCTTGAGTGGTTGCATCTGTGTGATTGCTGTCTGCGATTGACTGCTATTTGACTAGGCCCCATCCACATTCCGATGGTATGTTTACCAAACTCATGTTCACTCCTTACTTTACCCTTTCCTCCTTACAGATAATGCAGCCGATGGTCGCGTATCCCTCCCCCTTCCCTTTCCAGGTACCTATGTGATGATCTTTCAGATCATCCGTTTGAATCATCTTTGCTGTTTTCTGAGAACTTTGCTGTTCGCCATTGATGATTGCCTTAATGGCAGGTTAGCCTGTTCTGCTCTGACTATTTCGTGGAGTGAAGACTGAAATAAAAAAACGTTCGCCCAAGACATGCGCAGAGCACGTGGCAGAAAATCCCGTACGAACTGCAAATGTTGAAGAAAAAAAAACAACAAAAAGTTAGTCAAATTCCTGCCAGATGCAAGCAATAATCCTCCAGCTGTGGGATGGGAGTGAGAATTCTGGCATTTGAGTACTTGGACAACTTATGGTTCATTGATGTACCTATGTATGATCATCGGTTGAGCGAAGGATCCGGGCAATTTTCAGTTCGGATGAAAATTCGGTAAAAAAAGGCAATTATTTTTCTTGATTTTCATCCACAGCCCACATCGTACAACAACGTGACCTGATTTGAAAATAAAGCCATTATAAATGTTTGTTAGCAGTGGTCAGCATTCTGAATAGATCAGCAGGCGATATGACCACGTCAAGAGGTTAAAAAACAAAATCACAGTTTTATTTTTTGTAAACTTTTTTTTTCGCATTTGACGTGGTCGTATCGCCTGCTGATCCAAAACCATCATTTTAGACAAAAATCTAAAAATGCAATTTGAGCTGTTATAAAATTATCCCTTCCTTCGATCATCATCAATTCCGAACTTATTCAGGAATTCCTCCCACACTTCCCTGAGTTGTGAAATAACTTCAGAATTGAATTCCTTGTTAAATTCCACCCCCAAGTCATGTGTCACACTTTAAATTTTTTCACCGTAAATACGTACGTATAAAACACTTTTATACGTACATAAACGACGTATTATACGTAGAAAAACTCACGTATAATACTAAAGTTTATACTTACCCATCCCTGCTGTCAAGTCGAGAAAAAAAATAGTATTTTCCTGTGAGTGCAGAATTGTACTTACTTGGAAAATAATCAGACTTTCATACTCATAGGCTTTCAAAGAGGCAGCTCCACAGCCACAGTTATCGAATGCATAGCCAAATAAAATGCAGCATCACCTATTGTTACTTGTTAGGTATATTTCCATGCTGAATAACGCCTTAGCCTAGTGGAAATAATGCTGAATATAAATTAAACTTTTTTTCTCATTGTTGGGGTGAGATATCGTATGACACATTCCTTTGAATTATTTTGGTAATTTCAATCCAAGTTTATCCTGCAGTTGAGACTTTAATCCTGACTTTTCCGAAAATTCGCATACAAATTTTCGGAAAAGACGGGACTACAGTCTCATGAACAGATTAAACCTGAAGGGTCTCCACTACAGGGTAGGCCGTGAGAGTCTTTTAGGAATAACAGTATCAGAAAAGTGCATTGGTAGGTACCTAATTGAAAGCCAACCTCACACACAAATCGCAATGGGATTTCTCAAAGGTAATAAAAGTTACCTGATCTGACTTTCCTAAAAAAATAGCTTACCGAGGTTTCCATCCCGTCGGTAAAATCCAACATTGTTTCCATGAGTGTAGTTTGGTGTCACAAAACTGGTCCTAAAGCATAACATTCCACACGTAGCTTACATAGGTATGTCTCGAAAAAATCTCCAAAAGTTTTTTTTTAAATTTATTCCCCAAATTCAATTTGTACCTACCTAAGTTTCCCCAGAATTAAATCACAACGATAAAATTCATTGCACCTTGACACCTGCTTCCCTTTGACTCAGTTTTCCTTGTTTCCCTGGGGAAAATTCTTGTTGAACACTGGTTTCAACAATTCACAAGAATGTCTACGGAGTTGCTCCTTTAATGTGTGGAACGCTTGGATATTTAACATTTTTCGAGAATTTCAGCAAGGCATTCACGGGAATTCACGAGATTTTCAAGGGAATACGGTACCTATCACTGGACCAATTCCAAAAATATCACCCTCAAAACTTTAATAACTTGTAGGTAGCTTTCTTTCGCTAAATTGCAATGCTTCATGTACGTTTTGGCCGTCCCGTGGAATGTAGGTACCTATCTCCGGCTCAAACTGTTTACCAGGGTTGTTCGTTTAAAACATTCTTTTTAAAACAAAACAATCTGTTTTAAACATGTTTTAAACAACTGCGACTTGTTTTAAACAGTTTGTTTAAAACAAAATTGTGTTTTAAACATGTTTAAAACAACCGCAGCTTGTTTGAAACGGTTTGTTTAGAACAATCTGCAAAAACAATAAAATGTGTTTTGCTTATTCACTCAATTTTCAACGTTCTTCTGTTATCGTTATCAATAAAACCATTGTTGTTGCCTTTTTCAAGTAGGCCTACCATTGTCAGTAAACTGTTGCAAAATTAGCCTTGACAGCTTTTGGGACACGTTTAAAACTGTTTAAAACACGTTTTAAACAACGAAAAAAAACAGATGAAAAAAAAATGTTTAAAACAAAAAAACAAGTTTTAAACGTTTAAAACATTTATGTTTTTTTAAAAACATGTTTTTTCCAACCCCGTTTAGGGCCTACCCCTGCTTTTGATAAGCCTCTCCCTCCCATCATTTATCATCAACATGGAGTTCGTTCACCCAGCAGAGGACATTAATTTTGGAATGGGCTGTAGGTGCCTGAAATTAATCTGATCGATACAATATTTTACTCCAGATTCCAGTTTGTCAGCAATCTCACTATTTTTTATGTGAACACTGCCATCGTCTGTTCTTCGTATTTTTCTTTGTGTGAATGCATGCTCAAGTTTCTGACCCACTGCGAACTTAATTTCGATGTTTAAGATTCGTGTGTTGCGCAAGCATACACGCTCCTTTTTCTGAAGGCAGGTACCTACCTTCCAAGTTGAATGCTCATGCACAACTCGCACTGAATTTTCCAGTTGCACAACTCGCACTGAATTTTCCACTTGCACAACTCTCACTGAATTTTTCACTTGCACAACTCGCACTGAATTTTCCACTTGCACAACTCGCACTGAATTTTCCACTCACTGTTTCACAAAATGGGTTTTGTTGCATTGCGCCACACTTTTCATTTGGGGATATCAAGTGGCAGTCCCAGAAAAGGCCTTCTTCAATTTTTCAACTGACGAAGCCAAGCATCATCAATGATGTGCAAATCTTACTTTTTGCTCATGCCTGCATTTTTGCCTCAAAATTCCATTGTGTTTTCCTGTCAAAGCCTATGATAGATGTCAAAATGTTGTCGAAGCCCATTATCTGCATAAAATCCGGTATTTTCAGAGGTAGGAGCATTTTACAATGCCTCTGAGGCACAGCAAGGTGTGTTCCATCTTCTGCAGCTGGGTCAATTGACATATAGGAACGCAGTTACCTACCCTGTTTCTGCAAATTCATTTCACCTTCATTCTCGACGATTGAAATGACCAAAAGTCAATAATTGCCCCAGTCACGTGCTCTGCCAAAAGTCTCTCAAAGCAATTTCCATCTGTCCCTGGCAACAATCCACCATTGTCAGGTAGGGATGTGCCTGATGTAAGAAAAAACTGCACGTTCGATCATAGGGTAAGATGATCTTCAATGATGAAGAATTTCACCGCAGTTCTTTTCACACCTGAAAAAAAGAATAGTTTTGCTTTCAGAAGGTTCTTCAATTTTCTCAATTTTTGCACATCACCATGTTGTGTATGTGGGATCCATTTTCAAATTACTCAGCACAGTCAATAATGAAATATGTAGGTAATGTTTTTACAGCTACCCCGAATTATTCTGAATAGGTAATTAAGAAACAATTTTACAGCCACACCCAGTAGACCGTTTAAAACATCTTGCTATACTGTTCCTGCTTTCCGGGGGAGTTGGATGAGGCATATGGGCAGCTGAGAACGTTGTTTTAACTTGCCTAAGGTGTGGTGGCTGGTCTAGTTAGACACCATGCTGCTTTTTTGTGTTGTACCTACCTTCCTTCACAATTAAAACTTCTTTATTCCTGTTTTGTTGCTATTTGCAGTTCACCAATGTGTCTCTCTGGTGCCTAGTCCTCACGTAACAGTCGATCCGCATACATTTCTTGTTTGAATCGACCTACCTGCAACGGCTGCACTCTCAAGGGACTTGCGACTTGTTGATGCCAAGGGAAGTGTCATCCTCCACGTTTAAAAGTCTGAGTATCCCTTCCTCTGGTGGCAGAGTGAATTCCAGTCAGCCCCCCTCATATTTGAACTGAGCAGCATGCGGAATGGTCGCATTCCTCTGGGCGTCATTGCTCTTTCTTACGAACAAAGTACAAGTTGAGCATTGCTGAAAATGAGCCAGTGGAAATGGATAACTTACATGGAAATTCAGTTCTACTCGGGCAGGCGATCAGCCATGATGCAAACAGGGAGCAATCATTTCAGAACAACACATCGCACGCTGTCTCCTACGATGACTCCGGAAAAATTCCTTCCTTCAGTCAGCTCCAGCAGTCGGTAAACAATATTTCTGCTGGGTCTTTGTCGATGGCTGGAGCGATGCAACCGGCACCTACCTTCTATAGTCATGCAGGGAATTCTGCTTCTCTTCAAGGTGATGTGTCAAATGTTGGCTATCCTACTAGCTCTGCCTCCTTCACTCCAGGGTGTCCACCATCGGTGGCTGGTCCTGGACAGCCAGGGATTCAGCAAGCTATGCTCAACGTTAACAGGGACTATGGGCAGAGTGGATGTGAACTTGCCATCCGAAGTCAAAATACGAACAGTGGTGTTTCGGTTAGGACTCCGCAGGGGCAAGAAGTGAACATACAGGCATTGCAGAAATTTATCATCAACCCGCCGCTTGCCAACGTGTGTTTCAATCAGCCTCAGCCTCCGAATGTCAGTTCCCCACAATTTCACAGTTCCAGTCATCCTGCATTGGCAGTCCAATCCTTCCAGCAGCAGCCTAATCAGTTTCAAGCAAGTAATGATCCTCAGTCTTTGCAGGCTGTTGGGAATTCTCAGCAGGAAATGGCAAAGAGTGTGACGCATGCGAATTCTACAAATGTTCAAGGTTTGCAGCAAGCGCAATTCCAGAATACTATTCTGCAAATAGTTGCTCCAAGCACACAGCAAGCTACTGGGCAGAACACGACATTCCATATCATGCAAGGGGCACAGAATGTTCAACGGGTTCAGCTGGTTTCCGGTGTGAAAACTCAACAGGTCACCTTCAGCCCACTTCAGAAGCCTGCACAGACCATTCAGGCTGTGCAGATCAGTAGTGGAGCTCAAAATTTCCAACACCAAGGGCAAGCGCATGCGGTTGCCATCCAGTCACCACCGAATGCTGCAGCAACAACCATGCAGTCAAGTGTTCCGGGTCAGACACAACAATTCCTCCAGCAGCAGCAGCAACAGCCACGCACACAGCAGTTCCGTGCCTACCTTTTCGCTCCAAATTCTATGATACCTCAGACTCACCTCACCAGCCAGTCACGGTGGTTATTCAACAGCCTGCAAATGCTCTCCCTGGGCATCAACTCCATCAACAGCACCCTCAAGGCCAAAGGGCACCAGTGAATGCACTGTCATCTCAACATGAAGTAAACCGTTCACTACAACAGCAATTTTCTTATAGTTTGGCTCCTTCAACTCATGGTACCACTCAGCAACAGCCTGCCATGACTGGCCCGGCACATTTTCTTTCAGGTGCAAGGCTTCCAGATGGCTCGCCAACCCGATTTGCAACTGCAACAAGTACCTTGCAGCAGACCAGTGTTAACCAGCTCAATCAACCAATGCCCCATGTTCCACCCCCTTCTGTGGTGCCACATCCATCAGCTGACAAAATTCCACCTTCAGCAGCTATGCCTTCCCAACTGGTGAACCAGCAAGTTGCATCTCAAGTGGTTCAACAAGTACAAGTATCCAGCAGCCTGCCTGCAAGTGTTGATCCAAGTGTTTGCATGGATGAATCTGGCCTGGCCTTAACTCCAGGGCTCCGCAAGCAGATCCATCTTGGGCAGACAACGTTTCAACAGATGCCCAGAAACACCCAAGCCGAAATGTCACAACCAGCTCAGGCGCAAGTGAATCAAGTTACAATTCAGAAGAAGGCTTCCCTGATTCCCATTACTTCAATTTCATTCAGGCAACCCAACTTGGTTTCTGTGCAGACAAGACTTAGGGGTGCTGATTCGCAACCTGTTGTCCTCATGGTTCCAAGGTCTGCTGCTACTCTACAGCCGCCTGTGCCAAGGAATCCTTCTCCGCAGGTTCCTGTGTCTCCCCGTGGTAGAGGAGGAAGAGGTGGTCGTGCTGCCGCAGCTGGGCGTGGAAATGGCAGAGGAGCTGCTGCTGCTGCAAAACAACTTCAAGGACAAACAGTGAATTTTCGGCCTCCTGGCTCAAAGTAAGTGGGACTGTTAAATTTCACCATCTTCATTTTTGATAGGTAGCTGCTGTGACTTGCATTTGAACCTTCATGCCAGTTGTTCTTTCCTCGCAAACCTTTGGCAGGTACATTCATCTGCAAAATCATTGATTGGCCACTTGGGTGACTTTGCACCAAGCTGAATGTAAATGTATCAGAATGGCGATTGATGCTACCAAGCGTATAAAATACTTCATGAAGAATATTTAAGCACTTGCACAGACAGCCTGCCTAAGAAGTTAGATTTTTAAGATCAGCACATGCAGGTCAGGTACCTACCTGGCAATTGGTAATTCCATGAAAAATGCTATTTTGCCAACACTTTACCATACAACTTTACAAACAGCTGAAGGACTCTGCTTGTCTCGTTTTCCCTTATCTATTCTCAAAGCCCTTGCCCTACCATGCAAGATATGAAGCAGAGATATTGGTGGTGTAGCCAATGCTGAAGCAGAAATAAAGCACAACAGAACACAAAAAATAAAATAAAATCAAAAGATTGGCCTTTCAAAGCCTGCTCACATACTGAGCTGGGACTGTATCGAATGCTGATGCAAAATGACAACAGGTCCAGAGGCAGACACAATGTGGGTACCTACATAATTTGACAAAAAAATAATTTTTCTGCCAAGAGCAAGACCCAGCCTATTATTTCACAATGGGGTGGCGTGGCAGGTGATATGGATACGATTATTGAGCCAATTATTAGGTATAGCTGTTATGGTTCAGCTAATGGGCTAAATATTATCTAATTGAATTGGCAAGTTATTGTCTGCTCTCTCAGTGAACTTGTTTCGCTTCTAACCATTTTACCTGATATTGTTTTCTTTTTCTGGAAGTTTCCGACCCACACCTAACTTTTCTTCAACACTGTCAGTGTTAGCCTTTTTCAGCCTTGGCATTTTGCCGAACAAACCAGTTGGTTTCTGCTGAGCAAATTTCTTCAGAATGCCGGAGAATTGGGCAACAACCACTGTTATGATTTGGCCACACTCAAGATGTTGGATGTTCTCGTCACTGGCAATTTTCCCCGAGACTTATTTCATTGGCTTCTTCTGAAAGTCTTCAC
>JASGXE010012838.1:0-12816 GCA_030068105.1 Sinentomon sp. SZTP_YWyxl
AATCAAAGAAAGAGAACAGGCAATGAAAGAAACAGAATGAGAGAAATGGAATGAGAAATGGGAGAAACACAATGTGAAATGAAAGAAACAATGATATGACAAAGAAAAGAAACAGAATGAGAAATGAAAAAAACCAGAGTGAGAAACAAAAGAAACAGAATGAGAAATAGAAGAAACAGATTGCGAAATGAAAGAAACAGAATGATAAATAAAAGAAACAGAATGTGTGATGAAAGAAACAGAATGATAATTAAAAGAAATAGAACGCGAAATGAAAGAAAGAGCAGGAAGCATATGGCCAAATCACGGCTAAATAAAATATGGATACATAAAAAATCTTATTATCTCTCCAGCTTATTTATCCATAGCGACAAATAACGGAGTTCCAAGCAAAAAGGAAGCGAAAAAAGCTCAGAAAATGATTTATTTTTTTAGCGTTGATCATTTTTTCTGGCAGGAACAGTAGATTTTCAACAAGGAAAGCGTAGGAAGGAACGCAAGGAATGAAAGGAACGAATACGTCATCGATTCAAGTAGATATCACAAGTTTTGATCTCGCAATGGTTAACTTGGAACTTTGAGTAACAGCGGTTTTTGGTGGCAATTTTAGCCAAATGAAATCTTTCAGTGCCAACAGTGTTTTTCTATTAATTAAAAAGTGGAAATGTTGTATAATTTGACGCAGACTTAAACATACTGGGTGGTCCTTTTACAAAGGCCTCATCTGATGTCTGTGTTCATGAGAATGTTTTTAAGCTGGACTGTTAATTTTCAATTGCTGGGCTAGAAATTGTCTTTGCGTTTATGTTGCATCGGAAATGTCTGCAAATCGGTTCGTTACATATTCGGGAAAACAATCTTTAAAAACCTTTAAATACCTGGGTGTTCTCTTTTCCCATGATTTGTCCTGGCGAGACCACGCCAATTTTACCCGTAAGAAGGCAAAAATGACCCTTGGTTTTATCCACAGGAACATGCGATATGCATCCAGAAAAGCTAAACTCAAGGCGTATGTATCCCTTGTCCTGCCTGTAATTGAGTATGCCAGGGCGGTTTGGGACCCAATCTGCCAGGAAGACGTTTCCAATGTTGAAATGGTACAGAGAAGAGCAGCCCGTATGATCACCAACTGTTTCACCAGAGACATCAGTGTATCCGGTTTATTAAGGGATCTTGGCTTATCATCTCTGGCAAGTAGGCGCAAAGAGCACAGGCTCCAGCTGTTCTGCGAAATTATAACTCACTCTTTCAATTTTAGTATGCCTCCTTCCTATTCCATCAAGCCCTTCCAACGCAGAACTGACAACGGCCTTGCTGTCCAAATCCCTTTTTGCCGAACAAACCGTTATTTCAACTCATTCTTCCCCCGGACAGCCAGAGATTGGAACAATCTTCTCCCCTCATCCCCATTTATCTCACGAGCCATGGCATCCCTGGGTGCCGCACCTAGTGTGCTTTGACTTTTTTTCCGCTGCTATCGAGTTTTGGCTTGTGTCTTTGTTGAATAGGTGTGTTTTTGCCCAATCGACTTGATCTGTCACCATAACATTTCGTGGCAGTATTGTTTTTTAATAAATAAATAAATAAATAAATAAATAACAATCCACAAATGGTCAGTTTTGTGTTTTCGGAAATCCATTAAGAATTACACCAAAGCCATAACGGTTAGAGGAATGACAAGTACGAATATAGCTAAACAGATGGCATGGAACGTTCTATGTACGGTTCCGTTCTATGTACCGTTCCCAAAAAAAGGAAAGTGAAATTTCATGTTTGCCAGTTTCCCTGTTTTGGGAATCATCCTTGGATTTTTTTCATTTCATTGGTGTTTTAGTGAGTCTGCACGGTCACCCCTCACCCCCTGCAAACTATCCTTTCAGAACCGCAGTGTTTTTGGCACATTTGTGGTGTCCTCCATTGAAATAGCCTGTTTATGTAGCAGATAATTTCGTGATTTTTATGACGTCGTCCAGGCTTTTAAAGTGCCCCGATGGTCAGAACTCTGTGATTGGATGAACTCCTCCAATCATCCCTCATCCAGAACTCTGGTTCAGGGCAGGAAAGGTTGAGTCTGGAATGTGAGAAATTTTTGGAATTCAGAGTTGCGTGATTGGAGTCGGAATGATTTTTAACCACCGAAATTAAACAGACACGACATCGTGTTTTGGATTTTCAAGGATGTTTCCTTCAAACCACACACCCGCCTGGACCAAAAGGATTCAAAAGGCAATGTGACTTCGCAGAACTGCTTGCACGAATTGACTTAGGAGGATGAATCAAATAATGTTTGCCTATTTCAGTCAACTTTGAAGCCCCGACATCCGCAGCAGAACCAAACAGCAACGGGAAGCAGTTCAATCACCATTTTGATTGAGCCGGAGGAGTTCCGTTGAGGCTGTGGTTAAGAGTTTTGAGTGTTCTTTTCCGAAATAACCACACATATGAAACTCAAAAGGATGAAGGAGAAGCTACTGAACCACTTCAATCATGTTTTTTGTCAAAAACGCTCTCCAGAACCGACACAGACATGGAAGCAATTTCACTTTCCTTTTTTATCGGGCCACCCTGGTCATGCAGATGGTGTGACGCTTCACATAACGGAGATTTGATGGTGCAGCGTCCATCAGCATTGACTTCAAGCTCGGTTGCAATTTCAATGTCAGTGCCTTTTGACCTTACGCATGTCATAGCTGGTTGTCAGCTATGTGAGGACTTTTATCGGTTTTGCTTATGAATAAATGGTTTTACAAACCAATAGCAATTCCAGAATTTTTGAAAGCTATACGACGCAAACATTCAGTTCGTTTGAAAACTGCTTGCCGAACGAAAAGGAGTAGCTCACTGGTGTCGAGTGCAATATATGGCTTCCCGGTGTTTCAACTGTTAAAGGTTTTTCTTTTTCTGTCCCAAAACAGGACTGTATTTGGCTATAAAGGTTCTGTACGAAAAGGTTCTCGAAGAATTTGATTTGTGACTGTTGACTGGTGAATGTGGCTCGTAAAATGATTTATCGCAGAAAGTTTATCCGCCTCCACAGTTTTACTCCACACAATGCGCAGATTTCTTTCACATTTCATTTTCGTTTTTCAATTCCGCTTGGCGCCGACAGATTTTCTTCTGGTTACAAGCTCGGAATACAGGCCGTTCCTGTTTCTATTTTACATGTGCCTTTACATATTGGCGTTGTCGCTGCGTGGTTGTTTCTTGGCTCAACATTGCAAAATGCTTTCATTTCCAATCCGTGCAATTTTTATTTGAAAATCACTGTGTTGGCTTGAAAAATAAACAAGAAATATTTGACAACACAGCTGATAAGGGTGTCCTCCCTTTGTAAAAAGGCTATCTCTTTAGTCAAGTTAGGGAACTACCCAGAAAGGGATCCACAATATTTTGAACTGTAGGTATAGTCACGACTGATATTTCTCTGTGTTTCGATTAGAAATCTATACAAAAACTAGTTTTTTTAGTCTGATCTTTAAAAAAGATCCTTCTGAGTCCAATGGAAAGGAAAATTTTGTTTCAGTGGAATGTTTTAAAACTTCATTTTAAATTAACTATCGGAGTTTATTAGGTGGAAAAACGTCCCGCAGAACCTAATTAACTACACTTGTAAGTGACATTATAATTTCTCAATAAATAGTTAATTGATCCAGCAATCCCAGTTTTAACCCACTCAACGCACTTCGTAAGGCAATGGCACTGAAACACATTCCGCAGGAAAATTTGAGAAGCGTGGAAAGAGCTTGTTTTTGGGTTACGCAATCACCTTTCGGGCAGGAAAAAACAGAAGAATTCACAAGTGAAATTTACCTGAATTTTCTAGTAACAATAAATTCTTTGTTTGGGTATTTCAACAGGAATATTTCTTTAAAATGTCTTTGGCAAAATGACGATACGGGACTCAATCAAAGATTTTTGTTTGCCGAACAATTAAGAATTTGTTTGCCGAACAAAAAAGTACCAAGTACTAGGTAGCCTAAAGGTGGGGGGCATGCTGTCATCACGCCTTCACACAGGCACGTTTCTATGTTGTGAACGTCAATGTTGTTCATCCTGTTGAAGACCACATTTTACCGGTCAACATGTCAACACCAAAGGTGATCGACGCATCATTTCAACAAGGCTGCGATTATTGCCTTCTTATTGATAGTGTTTTTTCTCTTTTCCATTAGATTCCACTTTTTGGCGAAGTTTTCCGGATTGGCCTTGAAAAGCTTAGAAAATTCCTCTGAAAGGCTGACTTTTTTGTTGTGAAAAAATCCTCCAGCAAGTCGTGTTTCAGCTCCTCATTATTCGTTGCAGCGTGTCTGAGCAAAAATTGCATTTCTTTTTCTCTTCCCTGTGGAACGTGATTCTTTTAAAGCTAAAAGCAAAAAAGACACGGCATTGGATAACTAGAAAGTTTTCCCAAGCATACAACCCCGAGAGTAGAAGCCCGGAAGTTCGTTACTTATTCATGACACAGTTCATGCATGCAAGGTGAAAGCCTAATGCATCCTCTAACGGGTATGTCCAAACACACAATGCGGAAGCGAGAGTGTGGGAGATCTGATATGGCAGCATCACCCCCAGTCTCTCCCATTGTGGTTGCATCGCAGTTATTATCGCATACGCGTCCCTGTCAGCATCACACGACCAGAATCCGCATTATTACCGACATCATCCACGTGTGAATGCAGATTTCGAGGTCACCTGCTGCGAGGCACGAAGCCGCTACTTTCCCCTGGGATCGCAAGGGAATTTGGACAGACATGCGGCCGGAGCGACGCGACTCAGCCTGCGACCTTGGGGCCCGTCCTGCCGGCAACTCTCGTTTACCTCATGGCCCGGAAAATGGAACTGCAAAATTCTAGTCAAATTCAACTGGGATGGTTCTGCGACAGCACACCTCTCACCCTCTTTCCACAGCCATCAAATAAAATTACTTTTTCTGAAAGAATGCTCCGTCGGCATTCACTGCGGTGCAAAAAGATGCCCATAGAAAAAAGAGGAGACGTTCTGGCAACTTCCTTCAACTAACTGCTCCGCGATTGATAACAGGCAATGGACTCATTTCTCCCGAAGTCCCTAAATGGTGTATGTGTCTCTTTAAAATGCGCGTTTGCGCAAAATTCGCTATCTAAGCAAGATTGAATTTTCACAGTTCATGACATGGGCAAAAATGCTTTTTTTAAATAGCATCTCCATATTCTTTGCCACAGAGAAATGTGAATAATTAACTCTGGATCAAGGCATTTTCCTTATCGACATGCCGGCGCATGCGTATCTTGTTCTTTCGTCTGGTTCGTGGTTTGAAACACACCCGTTCTAAAATTGGTGCACAATATCTTCGCCTTTGTCTGGTTCAGATCAGTCTGCATCGAATTGTCGTTTCACAATCCACAATCCACCTTTCAGTCAAAGTTCGCGTTTTAGGTTTCTCCATCCTTAGGAACAAGCCTCAATTTAACGTCAATATTTTCGCAAAAAGGAAAACTATTAGGCCCCTGGCGCTAAGGAAAAAATCTGCGGTAAACATTGCAAAGCCAGATCAACAGCCACGCCATTCAAGAAACGAAAGGAAAAAATTGCCTCCAATAAATTTGCGCATGGCTTGACGCAATTTAACGCCTCACATGAATGTCATGCTGTTTTGCGGCGCATATTGCCATGGATTCTAAATGGCACCCTCTGAGCTCAGAATGGGCAACTATGTATAGTGGCGGTGAAATTAATCTTCACAAACATGTAAATATTGTGATTATTGAGAATTTAGCAAAAAATCCATGCTGCAGAATTTAAAAATTCTATTTCACAACCGACGTCAAAATTTGACTCCTCTAGCAAGCTTTGTTGCAAGCTGGCGCTTTAATTTCTACCACTTGCATAAAAGTAAAAAAGAAAGAAAAAAGTTTCGGAGGCAACAGTTAAATGGGAAAACACATGTGCCTATGAGAATAAATTCCGCCGCCACTTTACGCAGAATTTTGGCGAGGAGTGCATTGGCTTCGAGCTGCAGCTTCTTAATTCGAATTTCACACGTCTCCGTTTTCCGGCCGTTTCAACACTCCGAGTGCACCGGAAACGTTTCTAGACTTTTTACTTGCAGATCTAGTGTTCGTCGAACTGAATATCCTGACCATGATTCTTAATGTAAGTTTTTCACCGTTACATCTGTTTTACACCGTTTACATCTGTTTTCACCGGCATTACAACCTTAATGATCATGAATTTCGTGAGTGTAAATGCTTTTTCCCATTTTTTTATTTCTATCATGGTGTTCTAGAACATCACGTTTCAGATGTAAACGGTAAAATCAATGATCATTAAAGAAACCTCATTGGTAAGACAATTTATTTTATTTATGATCCGATATTTTTTATTTTTATGACGCTTAAAAAGGTTCGTTGTATTGCCAACGCTTTGGAACTTTTGTTGATTCAGACATGGCAATTTGACGAACCACACAACTAAAATATTGCTGTGCGTCTGCAGAAAAATTTGATTTTTGAAAGAACTTTAATGGCACAGAGCAACGATTAAATTCCAACTTCAAAAAATTGCACAATTTCATAAAATATTTTTCGCATGGGAGTTTCGAACCCGCTTCGTCTGCACGAGAGACGTTGACTCGTCTGCACCACGGCTCCTCCTTGGATGGAGGAGGTTAACATCATGCATCTCATTTTCCTGTGCAAGCTGCGGCTTTCTCTTTCTGCTCCGTGTCCGTCAAGTTGGTAACTATTTTCAGTAGATTACATTGGTCCCCAATCCAAAATGTTTCGTCCTTTTTACGCATATTTTCTCCCTGATATTTTCGACCCCCGATGGATTTTGTAGCCTTGAATCCCTTGCTTTTTTCAAAGCAGGTTGGTTCATCGCTGATGTGCTCATGAATATGGGTCAACATCATTTACGAGTACATAAACACCAAAATAAGCCAAAATTGACGCTGGCAGGTAAAAAGCCGCACAAAACGTGGCTGATCGAAAGACACCAAAGCGAAGTTCTGGGTTGTGGTTCCAGACGGGTAAAAGCAGCATGGAAGGGGTTTGACGAACAAAGTTCCCCAAACGTGGAGGTTTACCCATTTGACAAATTCTGGTTCTCCAAATGACGTCATAGCATTTCAACTAATGTTTTCTGAAAAATCTTGGCGAAAAATGATCTTGATACCAATATTGGCTGTCGGCAAGCAAACGGAGCACGAGGTGGGTACATTTTGTGTGCCAAAATAGTTGCATTCCGATTAAAAGATTGCCTTCAAGCATGTTTGACAGAGGAACTGAGAGCTTTCATTGAGAGATCCTTTCTGGCTTCCACACAACCTTTTTCTCGCTTAAAATCATACCTACATAATTTATGTATCTTGTCCGACGGCGAGCTTCTTGGATTGAAATCTGTAGAATGTAACTTGTAGTCACTTCAAGTGAGATAGTTACTTGAGTGAATCATTGCTATTTTCGTGAGTTACACTGGTATAGTGTTCCGATTTGAAAGAGCTTGCACACCTTGAGCTGTAGCAATTTCATTCCATAATTGAATCACATTACGAGAAGGCAATGTGAGGAAAATTCTGAACTACTGAGTGATTGACTTTGGGGCAATTTTCACTTGATTTGCAAATCATCTTTTAGCCACCTATGTGGAAAGTACCCCATTTTGACTGAGAGGGTATAAAAGTGCGTCCTCCGCTTTTCTTTCAGCTCCCGGTCTTGAGGGGACATCTTCCTGCACTTGGTGTCTGGTGATATTCTTGATAACAACCTTCACTACACCTGGGAACATCTTTCAGCATAGGACAAGAGTTTTGCAAACCTGACATATCGGGGAGCATTTGTTTGCACTGGCAACATCACTGCACTTGATCGCCTGGACTGCCACACTGGGTCAAACCACCTCACGCTATGGGATCCCATCATTCCTCTCCATAGAAATCATGGTGCTCACATGCTCTACATGGTACTCTCAGGGCTCAACATTTTCCATTTGATTGAAAGCAACCTGTTTATTCGATCAAGTTGACACTCGATTCCCTCCATCCGAGGCAATTATTGAGACCAGATGCCTGAACTCTACAACCTTCATCATTTTCTGCTCACATTTGAGAGATCATGTTTGTTGACAACCTCCAAGGGCACTTCAGTTAAGTAACCGTAACACTATTCAGTTAATATCACTTAATTTTAGTTGTCAGAAGCTCATCTCGTTTCACTCCATGCTTACACGCATAGTCAACTCTTCAAAAACCATCAGGAATGTCTTCGCAAGTGAAAGCTCATAAATGTGTTGCTCATTTATGTAAACTGTTTGGCTTGCCCCATTGGCCTTTTCAATTTTGTTCCCTTTGATTTTACAACTGGAAACCACCTTTCGAATTCTGAAACTCATTTGTCATCAGTCAACTCTGCAATAGCCCCTGGTCAAAATTTGGAGATTGTTTTTGCAATTGTTAATTGTAGATCCATTGTTAGTCAAGAAAAGAGGATCGAACTTTCCGACTTCATCGCCCAACATAATGTTGCAGTTTTGCTGCTAACGGAAACGTGGCTCAAAAATTCCATTGAAAGCGCTGAAATACTTCCAAGGGAATTTTGTCTACACCGAAGCGATCGCAGAAATGGTCGTGGAGGCGGTGTACTGATTGCTGTGCATGAAAATTTGAAAAGTACTACGGCTGACACTGGCATTTCCGCGTCCAGTTGCTTGGAAATTATTTGGTGTAGCCTGCAACTCCCCGAAAACTTGCAGATATTCATTTCGAGTGTATATTTGCCACCCAACCTGAGGGTTGATGACGAATTATTCAATGACTTTTATGACTCCATTAAGTTTCACTGTGAGGCTCGCCACCGCATACCAATTGGAGGTGACTTCAATTGTCCGTCATTTTTCTCCATATTGAACGATGCTCCCTGCCGCAATAATGGCAATGCTTTGTTTGTTTTGAATATTGTCAACACCTTTGCTTTAAACCAGCATGTTAGCCGTCCGACAAGGATCACCACCAATTGTGCCAATCTGCTCGACTTAGCTTTGACAAATTTTGATTACCCTTCTCCCAAATCTTCGGTTGTCTCTGGTTTATCTGATCATGAAGCAGTTCTTTTAACCTTTACGTCAAGAAAGGGCTGCTGTCCTTCCAATGACCAAAAATACTTTAAGCTTAAAAATTACGACACTGTCAACTGGCAAGAGATCAATGCCTCCTTGGAGACCAATCCTCTATTTTTTGAGAAGAATATTGTTACTCGATCAGTGAATGAAGTGTGGGTCACCATAAAAGCAACATTGCTTGATTGTTTGGATTCCATTCCCACAAAGAGGCAAATTCGAAAATCTAAATTCCCATGGGTTAACAGGAAACTTAAGTCACTTTTTCGTCAAAAGAGGAAAAGTCATGCCTTGTTAAAGAGTTGTGACACGGTATCGAATCGCAGAAAGTATGAGTCCTTGAGAGGTGAATGTAACAGACTAAATTCCGACCTATTCGGAGCATTTATTTCCCGTGCAATTGCGAGCAATTATTCCCGCCCTTTCTGATCCTACTTAAAATCCCTCAAAACTGAATCAGTGTTTCCTTCTATTACTGACTCCAAAGGTACAATATCAAATTCAGCAGTTTCAGCTGGAAACATTCTTAACGATTTCTTCATTGGCGTTTTCTCATCACGTGATAATGTCCTCTCGCAACCTAATCCCAGTGCCGTTCTGAATGTTTCTACTTCGGAACCCTTGTTTTTTACAGCAGTAGGTGTTCATAAACTTTTGAGTGGCATCAATTCCAAAAAACCACCTGGCCCCGATGGTCTTCCTGGGAGATTACTGAAGGAATTGGCACCTTCCCTCTGCGCACCCATATCAGCGTTGTTCAACTTAATTTCAAGAACTGGTGAAATTCCCTTGGATTGGAAGCGAGCATTTGTGACCCCAGTTCCGAAAAAAGGTTGCGACAGAAATTCTCCTGATGGGTATCGCCCTATTTCCATAACCTGCATACCGTCAAAAATATTTGAACGGATTCTTTGCAAGTACATTACATCATTCCTTTCAAGTATCAATTTCTTACGCCCGAATCAGTTTGGATTTACGAGTAGAAGCAAGCGTTCCTGTGAGGCACAACTTGTGCTGTTTGCTGATGACTTAGCACGGTCTCTTGACTCCCATATCCCTGTCCATGCCATCTTCTTGGATCTAACGAAAGCATTTGACTTGGTGTGCCACAGTAAACTAATCCAAAAATTGAATTCTCTGGGCATGCCTTTTCCACTGGTCAGGCTAATTGAATCATTTCTGAGCGATAGGTCACAACAAGTTAGTGTACAAGGTTCGCTTTCGGACATAGCCCGTGTTACATCCGGTGTACCCCAGGGGAGTGTCATTGGACCTCTCCTTTTTCTGATTTATATAAATGATATCGCTGAGGGTCCGGTCTCTTCAATACGCTTGTTTGCTGACGATGTAGTGCTTTATCGGCCTATTAGGACGGAATCTGACAGGATAGCACTGGGATCTGATCTCTGTCAAATATCATCCTGGTGTGAGAGATGGAATATGCGAATTAATACCAACAAGTCCAAGGTTGTTCATTTTGGTTCTCGAACAGGAAGTGATGCACCTGCTTACTCTATAAATGGTCACAATCTTTCTGTGGTGTCGCAGTTCAAATACTTAGGGGTAGTTTTTTCATACGATCTACGTTGGGAACCCCATATTGATTTTGTGGTAAAGAAAGCTTCCGCCACCATTGGCTACATTTTCAGAAATTTGAAAAATGCGCCAGTTCAACAAAAACGGCAGGTTTTTGTCAGTCTGGTTCTACCCATTTTGGAATATGCTTGTGCTCTGTTGAGTCCCTACAAACGTTGTGAAATTCAATCCCTCGAAGATGTTCAGCGGCGGGCAGCAAGAGTAATTACCGGTACTTTTTACAGGTTAGCAAGTGTATCCAACCTCCTTAGTCTCCGGGGCCTTCCAACTCTTGAGTCCAGGCGACGCGATCACTGCCTTAAACTTTTGTTCGGTTTTATAGTCCATGATTTTGACTGCCCAATTCCCTCTCATTATAGCATAAAATCTTTCCAACGTGGGACGGATAACGGCCTAAGTTTCACCCTCCCATTTTGCAGACGAAATTTGTAACACATTAGATGGGTTCCATACGGAGTATTCTTATGGTCACCCCCCCACCCCGCCCACCCCCTCATGGTCTTTCGCGGAGTATTCTTATGCCCCCACCCGCCCACCCCCTCATGGTCTTTCGCGGAGTATTCTTATGCCCCCGACCCCGCCCAACGGCTTCCGCGTTTTGGCGGAGTGTCAATCAAACGGGAGTTTCTTGCATTCCGAAGTACACACCGTCCCCAAATTGTGTGGACCATTCGTGCGAACTGTTTGGCCGCTATGGAAACAGCGCTGGAAATGTTGGAGCCACGCACGTTGATGAGCGATGTGTTTTGGTATCCGGAGAGTGCGCCGGACCGCAGGGACCACCACCCTTCAGCGCCAAACCCGTGTGACGCAATCGAAGGAGCAATCAACACGAGCATCGGACGTTCCGGACAATCCTTCAGCCTGCGGCATCCCCGACCGCGTCCCAGGGTTTGCCCTGTGTCCGCGTGAGGCCAACGCCGTGAAACCGCACTGTTAGCACATGACATTTGATCTGCGGGATTCGACAATCAACAGATTCAAAACGGCGAATGCTTTCGCAATGAAGCTTCCTTGCGAATGCGATCAGGGAGCTGGCGATGTTGACAAAACTGCGGACGCACTGTAGGTGCGTTTTTTGCCGTTCGCAAACAACGCATTCCCTCAGATTCCGGCCGAATGGATGTACGAATGAATAAGCTTCGAAAAGAGGTGGGTAGGAATCTCCTTATGCCCCAGCTCCATATCTGGAGGGAAAGGATAGCTGTGTTGCGATCGCTGGCTATGCAGACCATAGTCTGCTTTGAAATGCACAAGAGCCATTCTGCTCGCGAATGCACCTACATATCTATATTGCCATCTTGCATGCTCTCCCGACACAGCTGTCTCCTCCTCAATGCCCGGGAGGTAAACGCACTCAGGATCCCTGACCCCTCCGAGTCAACCTGATGCAGCGGGGATCCGCTCAGACATTCGAAACGGTGCATGTATCAACTCCCGTCAGTGAGGCCGTGTTGCCTCAGAGGTGAAGAGAATGGCTCAGCTCAGCCAACATTCACCTCCTTTACTTCGGCAAATGATTATGATTGAGCTGCAAGCTCAGGTCAATGTAACGCTTGTCCGTCTTGCATGGTAGGTACCTGCATATCTATTCAATAGCTTGGGTGCAGTTCGCTACTCTTGCGCCGTGCTCAGTGTGGTTGAATGTACTCAGCTGATCTCTTGACCTCGTGTGCTCTCGTGCTCTCCATTACGATTCTTCGTTAGGTATACTCCTTCGCGGCAGTGAATAGACCCGTTGATTCGATCCAAGTGAAGACGCGAAAGGATCTTGACTTCAGCACTGCATTTGGTATAGGCACCTGCTTTGGTCGTTTGGATTGCAGTGTTCCTGCGTGTTGGTTTTGGGTTCAGAATATTGCTTTTTTCTCGCTTTGCTTGAGGACTTTGTTTGCTCACCTTTTGCGTTCCGTTTTTCCTCATCGTTTGTTTTGTGTACCTTGGCGTTTTGTGCAGGTTTCGTCATTGTAATTTGATAGTGTTTTGTGGGTTTTTCTCCGTTTGGCCTCCGCTCCCCGCTGCCGTTTTTATCCCGGCTCTGGCCCCGCTTTCCGGATAATTCGAGTGCGGTTTCTGGGCATTCACTTCAGGTCTTCTCCACGAGCTTTCTTGCGCTTTCCCTGGTAC
>JASGXE010012839.1:0-21203 GCA_030068105.1 Sinentomon sp. SZTP_YWyxl
CATGAGAATCCTGTTCTTGAGATATCAAGAAAACGCGGTCGCGGCTGCAATGGCAGCCAGGCTGCTATTTTCCCAGTTCTTATGCAGTGTTTTAAGAGTCTCGACAGAGACATTGACTACAGAAGGATTTCTTCACTTCTTTTTACGATGATACGGCCAAGTTTTGCTACGTTCTAGTCCAAAGAGTTGCCCACTTGTGCGATTTTTCGCACTTTCACATCAGAATAGCAGAGGGACTCTTCATTTTGGGGCATTTTTAGAAATGTTCCGGCGAAAGTGCGAGTGTATTATTTACTTTTCACACAAGGATTTGAAACACCGATGGCCTCAAAAAGCCTCGGAATCTTTTGGCCACAAATGTCTCTTGTAAAAGTTACGAAAACCGCGATCAATAGAAATGTGTGCACGGCCGTTGATTTTCCAAACACATCGGATCATCAAGCACAGAAAAATTACTATTTCATTTCATCAGAGCACAACAAATTGCTGCCTGTGGCACAAGCTGCACCATGAGGTGTATCCAGGCGTATTCAACTCAACTCTTCTTGCTTCTTCTCTTGCAGCGGAACCGTGTGGCATCGGTCACTCTCACACCGTCCTTCTCATGATGGGCGCTCTCTCGGCGGGCAGGCGAGCGCGCTGGATCCAGACTGGAGAACGGATCCAGACTGGAGAACGGATCCAGACTGGAGAACGGATCCAGACTGGAGAACGGATCCAGACTGGAGAACGGAGCCAGACTGGAGAAAAAGGGATCCAGACTGGAGAACGGATCCAGACTGGAGAACGGATCCAGACTGGAGAACGGATCCAGACTGGATAATGGATCCAGACTGGAGAACGGATCCCAGACTGGAGAACGGATCCAGACTGGAGAACGGATCCAGACTGGAGAACGGATCCAGACTGGAGAACGGATCCAGACTGGAGAACGGATCCAGACTGGAGAACGGATCCAGACTGGATAATGGATCCAGACTGGAGAACGGATCCCAGACTGGAGAACGGATCCAGACTGGAGAACGGATCCAGACTGGAGAACGGATCCAGACTGGAGAACGGATCCAGACTGGAGAACGGATCCAGACTGGAGAACGGATCCAGACTGGAGAACGGAGCCAGACTGGAGAAAAAGGGATCCAGACTGGAGAACGGATCCAGACTGGAGAACGGATCCAGACTGGAGAACGGATCCAGACTGGAGAACGGATCCAGACTGGATAATGGATCCAGACTGGAGAACGGATCCCAGACTGGAGAACGGATCCAGACTGGAGAACGGATCCAGACTGGAGAACGGATCCAGACTGGAGAACGGATCCAGACTGGAGAACGGATCCAGACTGGAGAACGGATCCAGACTGGAGAACGGATCCAGACTGGAGAATGGATCCAGACTGGAGAACGGATCCATCCTGGAGAACGGATCCAGACTGGAGAACGGATCCAGACTGGAGAACGGATCCAGACTGGATAATGGAGCCAGACTGGAGAACGGATCCCAGACTGGAGAACGGATCCAGACTGGAGAACGGATCCAGACTGGAGAACGGATCCAGACTGGAGAACGGATCCAGACTGGAGAATGGATCCAGACCGGAGAACGGATCCAGACTGGAGAATGGATCCAGACTGGAGAACGGATCCAGACTGGAGAACGGATCCAGACTGGAGAACGGATCCAGACTGGAGAACGGATCCAGACTGGAGAACGGATCCAGACTGGAGAACGGATCCAGACTGGAGAACGGATCCAGACTGGATAATGGATCCAGACTGGAGAACGGATCCAGACTGGAGATCGGATCCAGACTGGAGATCGGATCCAGACTGGAGAACGGATCCAGATTGGAGAACAGATCCAGACTGGAGAATGGATCCAGACTGGAGAACGGATCCAGACTGGAGAATGGATCCAGACTGGAGAACGGATCCAGACTGGAGAACGGATCCAGACTGGAGAACGGATCCAGACTGGAGAACGGATCCAGACTGGAGAACGGATCCAGACTGAAGAACGGATCCAGACTGGAGAACGGATCCAGACTGGATAATGGATCCAGACTGGAGAACGGATCCAGACTGGAGAACGGATCCAGACTGGAGAACGGATCCAGACTGGAGAACGGATCCAGACTGGAGAACGGATCCAGACTGGAGAACGGATCCAGACTGGAGAACGGATCCAGACTGGAGAACGGATCCAGACTGGAGAACGGATCCAGACTGGAGAATGGATCCAGACTGGAGAACGGATCCAGACTGGAGAACGGATCCAGACTGGAGAACGGATCCAGACTGGAGAACGGATCCAGACTGGATAATGGATCCAGACTGGAGAACGGATCCCAGACTGGAGAACGGATCCAGACTGGAGAACGGATCCAGACTGGAGAACGGATCCAGACTGGAGAACGGATCCAGACTGGAGAATGGATCCAGACTGGAGAACGGATCCAGACTGGAGAATGGATCCAGACTGGAGAACGGATCCAGACTGGAGAACGGATCCAGACTGGAGAACGGATCCAGACTGGAGAACGGATCCAGACTGGAGAACGGATCCAGACTGGAGAACGGATCCAGACTGGATAATGGATCCAGACTGGAGAACGGATCCAGACTGGAGATCGGATCCAGACTGGAGAACGGATCCAGACTGGAGAACGGATCCAGACTGGAGAACGGATCCAGACTGGAGAACGGATCCAGACTGGATAATGGATCCAGACTGGAGAACGGATCCAGACTGGAGATCGGATCCAGACTGGAGATCGGATCCAGACTGGAGAACGGATCCAGATTGGAGAACAGATACAGACTGGAGAATGGATCCAGACTGGAGAACGGATCCAGACTGGAGAACGGATCCAGACTGGAGAACGGATCCAGACTGGAGAATGGATCCAGACTGGAGAACGGATCCAGACTGGAGAACGGATCCAGACTGGAGAACGGATCCAGACTGGAGAACGGATCCAGACTGGAGAACGGATCCAGACTGGAGAACGGATCCAGACTGGATAATGGATCCAGACTGGAGAACGGATCCAGACTGGAGAACGGATCCAGACTGGAGAACGGATCCAGACTGGAGAACGGATCCAGACTGGAGAACGGATCCAGACTGGAGAACGGATCCAGACTGGAGAACGGATCCAGACTGGAGAATGACAAAAGCGCCAACTTTTTTGTCCGAAATCCATGTAATTTTTCCAGAAAGTCAGTCTTGCCAAAATGCCGAAACACTGTTTCATTTAGCTTCATTCGCTTCATTCAGCCTTTGGTTGCGTTTTGAAAAAAGGATTGCGGCATCGGAGCCAAGCTGAATCTCCTATTTCTGCCCGCGGCGAGAAAACCCAACAAAGTTGCCGCGGTGCCAGGCGCAGCGCTTATTCATTGCTATCCAGTTTGAATGGAGATCACTGGTTGTACCATACATTATTCCGTAAATTCCATCACCAAAACATTTACGCAGACTTACCCACTTGCGCTTTACGCATTGGTTGGTAGGAGTTAGTTGAACCGACCAAGTCGACTGCAAAAAAGCAAAAGCAGTTAAATGTGGCACATGTTTCAATAAAGTTTTGCCTCGAATTTGGCCGAGATCAATGAATTGAGGAAAGGGCTATCGTTTAGTTGGTGATATGGCGGTCAATGATGATTTAGCCCGCCGCACACTGATAGCATTTGTGATTATAGGTAAGCAATTCGATGCTGATAGTACGTGCTCCGGCATTAGTCGCATGTCGGCCTGCTCAAATCTGATGAAAAAGATCAAACCGATTCAATAGGTAGTGATTTGTCCATCAATCGTTCAGAGAACACTCATCCGTGCTTTGATATACAGAACGTTCAATTTTTGGCTCTACAAGTGGCATTGAATCTGTTTTGTCGGCAAAACAAACATGTCCTGTCGTTGAGAGTCCAAGATAAGGTGATCGGTTTCTGGGTGATCGTTATTTCACTAAAGATGGTTGTGTTAGAGCAAGGCATCACTCCAGGTTGTGATGCCTTGGTTAGAGCCTTGAACGTCATGGCGCGGCCACGAACGGCCTGGAATCGTGGGGCATTCGTGATACAGACGTTTTCTACCGGAAGAAACCTTTCTGTAATGATCTGCCACTAAGCACTTGCTTGTTTCACTTGTTCTTGACGTCAACAACCAGCAAGGCTAATGACAGCATCAACTGGGTGCGGGGATCGTATATCACACACGATATACCTGTCAAACAGAGTGGACGATGTGATAACAGCGGTAACGCGCAGCGAAGGAGCTTAGCCATCTGTAGTGGCCAAATTAGAAGCCTGTTCTGTTGTTTCTGCACAAATCGGATAAAAATATGACAAAACATCTACGATATTACACAAACATGCATTGCGAAAGACAAGGCAAAAACAGAATTCACCCAAAATTATTGACTTGAGAAATCAACAAAAAGTCAAAACCAATTCTCGAAAGTCAACAAACACCCCACCCCAAACATGACAAAATCACACCACCGACACATCCACCACCCCCTTTGAGAGTTCCACAATGACACAAGTAACGCCGAAGAGCTTACCCCTGAAATCCCCCCACGAACCTTTCTGTTGAACCTGCACAATTCGGATGAAAAACCACGATCTAAACGGGTATTACGTATATTACACAATCTATCGCATTGCGACAATCTCTTGTCCGTGTTCCAGAATTCTGTACTTTCTGCGTTAAATTATTGATTGAGAATCTGTGAAAATTAGTTTCAAAGGAATTTGTCAGGTGTGGTTGTCAATGACCCCCTCTTCTTTGACGGCGTATTCAACATGACAAAAGTAATTTGTTAGGTCTGGTTGACAACGATCCCCACTTCTTTGTCGACGTATTTAACTTGACAAAAAGTGTTGAGTTGACAAAAGGAATTTATTAGGTGTGGTTGGCAACGATAACTTGGCAACGATACCCTCTTCTTTGACAATTTTTTCAACTTGACAAACGGCATTTGTCAGGTGTGGTTGACAATGATCCCCTCTTCTTTGACGGCGTTTTCAACTTGGCGAAAGGAATTTGTCAGGTGTGGTTGACAATGATCCCCTCTTCTTTGACGGCGTTTTCAACTTGGCGAAAGGAATTTGTCAGGTGTGGCTGACAATGATCTCCTCTTATTCCTTTGACGGCATTTTAACTTGACAAAAGGAATTTGTCAGGTGTGGTTGTCAATGATCCCCACTTCTTTGGCGACGTATTTAACTTGACAAAAAGTGTGAGTTGACAAAAGGAATTTATTAGATGTGGTTGGCAACGATCCCCACTTCCTTGGCGACGTTTTTAACTTGACAAAAAGTGTTGAGTTGACAAAAGGAATTTATTAGGTGTGGTTGGCAACGATCCCCACTTCCTTGGCGACGTATTTAACTTGACAAAAAGTGTTGAGTTGACAAAAGGAATTTATTAGGTGTGGTTGGCAACGATACCCTCTTCTTTGACGATTTTTTCAACTTGACAAACGGCATTTGTCAGGTGTGGTTGACAATGATCCCCTCTTCTTTGACGGCGTTTTCAACTTGGCGAAAGGAACTTGTCAGGTGTGGTTGTCAATGATCCCCACTTCTTTGGCGACGTATTTAACTTGACAAAAAGTGTGAGTTGACAAAAGGAATTTATTAGGTGTGGTTGACAACGATCCCCTCTTCTTTGACGATTTTTTCAACTTGACAAACGGCATTTTTCAGGTGTGGTTGACAATGATCCCCTCTTCTTTGACGGCGTTTTCAACTTGGCGAAAGGAATTTGTCAGGTGTGTTTGTCAATGACTACCTCTTCTTTGACGGGACGGCGTTTTTAACTTGACAAACGGAATTTGTCAGGTAAAGTTGACAATGATCCCCTTTTCTTTGATGGCGATTTTAACTTGACAAAAAGAGTCGAGTTGACAAAAGGAATTTGTCAGGTGTGGTTGACAACGATCTCCTCTTCTCTGACGACTTTTTCAACTTGACAAACGGAATTTGGAAGCAACAACCTCCTTTTTGACGCAACATATTGATAGCGGGAACGTTGGATGTATGCCACAAATCATCAAAAAGTCTCAAAAAACGAGAAGGCTTTCCCGAGTAGAATTGATTTATATTCTGTGCATTTCACGAGAAAGTTATTTCGGTGTGCATGCGTCTTCGTCTTTTGTGCGTTTTCGCATCCCAGGAAAATGTTGTATTTTGACCATTTAATCTGGGATGAATTTCCATGCCCATCATTGCGTTGTTCTGTGAGCAAGAATTTTTTTATAGCTAACTGACTTGGTAGGTTAATGATTTTAGTATTTTTATGAGATTCTGATAAGTGGCAAAGGTAGCTAAGCTCTCTTTTGCACCTAATTAGCCATATCTAATGCGTGCGGCTTTGAAGAGGTGACTGCCAAAGATGTCTCGGGTGGAGCTCGTTGAGCGCTTGTCGGTTTTTTTTCTTCAACAATCTGGGAGGCCTTGCCTGCAGTTGCCTCTCCGCTGCCGCGTACATTATTTGTCGAGGCCATCATTAAAATACTGAGGTGTTTTCCATAAAGACCCGGATTTATTGGTGACACACGTCTGACAAGTCCATAGTGGTGTGGGATTGTGCTGAATCACATTCTGTTGGTGTTACAACATATTGTTTTTTGTGCATTCATTTTTCCAAATGGATTGACATAGCAGCACAGGCAAAGATCAAAAGTGGCATTTAATTGAGGTTGTCCGGGGGCTTCATTTGAAGGGCATTGGAATTTTCATTTTTTCATTTATTAACCATCACTATGTGTAACCCATGCACGACTGCGTTGTTATAATTATTTGATTAACATGCTCACATTTCACATCTGTCTTTTCAACAATGTGTTTGTATTCATCTACCAATTCATTTTGTGGATGTTTTCTTGGATCCCACTTGTCACATGGTGCTGTTGACCTTCGTATAATCCTGCGTGGCACTGTTGAATGTTTTGAAGTTACCTATTTGAACTTCGAATTCCACTTCACACAGCTGCCTTTGGCCGATGTCTGCAGATACTTCCCAGCTTCCCCAAGCCCGCCAGGGTATGTGTTTACCTTCGGTTTCATGCTGTTTAATGTTGTCGGGTGGATATATTCCATCCTCTGTCTTTAAGGAAAATTACGCAAAAAACATTCTTGCCGGTGCTTTATGCAATCTCCAAATCATATTGGATTTCTTTTAATCATGCGTTCATTTTCCAATTTTTATGTGAATCCAAAGGCCACTGTGTGCGGTTATGATTGGCTCCATTTTGACTCAGCTACAAAATCTGTCCATTTTCGCATACCAGATTTTATCTGCATAAATTAAACTGACTATAGCAAATTCGCGATTTCTGCAAGGCGTTCATTTTTAAGTTTCTGGAACTGAACATATGACACGTCCTGCAGATACAATTATGTTTTCTTGCAAAAAAATTACAACTGTGTGATTGCCGTTCTTCGAACTTTTCAATTCGGCAATGTCTCCAATTTCATGAAGATTTGTGAGTCACATCGAGCTCTAACGAGGCTTCATGAGGCAAAACATGGCCTTCTGAAGCTGTGCCAACTAACCTGTTTCTCGAGCGCAATGGTCGTTTTGTTTCATTTGATTTCTTCACTTGGTTTGTTTCGGTGTCTGATCAGTTTTATTTCACTTTCTTTTGAAAGCGCGTTCTATGTGTGATCACGGGGATCGGTCATGTTTGGATTTTTGTTTCCTTGATATGAGTAAATGACAAGTAACACCATCTAGTTTCTCCTATAATTTTGATACACGGTTAAGTTGCCTCCTGTTTTCCCAGTCTTGTCACCTACAGGTCATTTGTGTCCTTCCAATCATTTTGACTCAATTTCAGGTGCACTATCAAATTGTTCCAGAGACCATGTTGTTTAAAGGGAAGGGTTGAGACTGAAAAAATGAGCTTCTATTGTGGTTGGTTTCCTGATTTGTGGGCTCCGGTGCAAGCGACTTAGTAGTCCTGTTCAATTCTGTTGAATTCCGAAGAATTCAATTTTTAATTCAACAGAACTAATTCTTTTGAATTCTATCTCTCTTGAATTTTCTTCAGAAGTCTTCTGTTGAATTCTGTTCAATTCTCTCCACGATAGAATTCTGTTGAATTCTCAGTAATTCTGTTGAATTCTCTCTTTGTTGAATTCTGTTGAATTCTCAATTCTGTTGAATTCTCTCAGAATTTTTTCTCGAATTCTCCCCTCTGTTGACTTCACTCTCCTCTGTTGAATTCTCTCTTTAGTAATTCTGTAGAATGCTGGTGAATTCTCTCCAGTTTTCTCCCTGACTGAGCATCCGACGTACCCTCTTCAATTGATTGATCTTATACCTCTTTTTAGGGTTTGCAGTAGTTAGATTGTCTCAACCACCAACGCAAAACAAATACAAACTAACGGATTGACTTTTGCACTTTTTTCTCTTACTCCTGTGATCTTGACAAGGGAGGAGTACTTCTGTGCAATAAGTCGGTCACGAAAAAAATACTTGTTGGTCGGCAGATGACCGAAGTGAATTGAAATTCAAAGTTTCACAGTTCAATTTTGACCCTACATGTTAAAAGAGCATCGAGAAGTTTTTTTCTTTTCCTTCGCAAGGTGGATGACGGTTTAACTTGACACTTCTTTGGCTTGTAACAACAGCATGAATCACTGCTTTATCTCAAGAGATCATATGTTATATCCAGTCTGGTATCGGTCTGGACACTTTTATCATGTCAGATACCAATCGGTGATCAACGTGTAGACAAATCACCTCAAGTTTCGCGATTTTGTCTGGTTTTGAACCCAAGGGCTTTCGCATCTGAAGCATGATGTGCTCGACGACAAGACCAAACGCGTATAGGGCGAAAGCAGTTTTCGTTGGGATCTGGGTTCTGAAGATTATTGCTAACTAGCTCTATCAGGCTTGGGTTGGTTGCGATAATGGAAACGGTAATTTAGTTGATGACCACCATTCGTTTGCGGAAGATATTCATTGAGTCAGACATTTGGCAAATTCATCTTATTGGCTGCAGGACGGTTCAGCGAAATTGGCTAGTGTGGTCGGAATTCCGTAGAGCCATAACTGATCCTGAGCTTGCTAATATGAAGATACGCGTCTCATATCAAAGTGTCATGCGTCATGTCAGCGTAGAACTAGTTGCCCGTTCAGTTTTAGCTCTCGTATATCGGTGTTTTAGACCAAGAAAGTAGGGGGTCTTCGCCCATGAGCCTCAGACGCCGCCAACCACCTGTCTGGACCGCGCCCCGAGCAGCGCGGCCCTCAATATGCACTTAGATTCTTTGCCTTCTGAACATTGGTTAAGTATCCCATCTTTTGGTGTTAACCTGATCGAGCGATCTAGTTTCAATATGAGCATTAACGCTCTTACGCATGCTCTACAGAATAGCCTTTCGATCTACCTCAAGGTGTAATTCAGCTATTGTCTATGCCGAATAGCCGATTTGCAAAGACGATCGCAGACTGGATCTGCATGATTTATAATGGTTAAGTATCCCATCTTTTGGTAAAGTATACCATCTACTTATAAAACTAATGGAAAGTTTAAAAATCATAAAATATATAAGAAGAGAAATACGCAACGAGTTTAACAGTGGGAAAAACTAAAGAACCTGTTTCCAAAGAACGATCGAATTTTCAAACAAAGCGAATCTCGGTGGCATCTTTTCCCTCACCGATTTCACCTCTCCGGCCCAATGAGCACCATTCGGAATAATTTTTTTTAACCCGTAATTGTATTCGAAGTGAAGACGTGCCAAATGAATTTTGAAAACTTTTCTCCACAATTTAACGGCAAAACTGCAGTTTCATATTTTCCTGCTCTCAGCAATGAAGCGGTTTGATATGAAGTCATGCAAGATGCAAAACGTCTGCAAGAGCTGAATCAGGTTAGTTCATTCTATCATAACATGCTAGAATCGCGATCACTTGCCTGATGGTGCTATGGTCCCTCCAGAAACTGGAGAACTATTAGTCTGCTGCGTCAATGATGGGTCCCTCAATCTCGCATCGTAATCATATGCTGTGGATTGCAATTGAAGAGTCTTAAAAAGTTTGGTTTGGCAGATTGCAATGTGGACTAAAATTAAAAATGAAGTAACATGATGATGTAAAAATGCGTCTCATGTCCTTTTTCCGTGCGTTTCTGTCGCGGGCTGTGGGCGATTCTGGGTTCTAAGAAGATCCGAATGCGAATTTTTCAATTCCAAACAATTCGCCAGAATTTCGTCCAATCAGGTGCTTACCAAATTAAAACCGCGTTTACGACATCTAAAGCTAATCTAATCTAACCTAACCTAACCTAACCTAACCTTACCTAACCTAACCCAACCTTTCCTCTTCCTGTTGTCAACAACTGCCACTGGTGTCAAAAAACATTTCGGAATTTTTAAAAAACAAAAATCTAAAATTTTTACCCAAGGTAGGATTCGAACCACTATACCACGGGTACCTCCGCAGCGGCAGCAGGCTGTCTAGACCACTCGGCCACAGAGGCTGCGGCCGGAAATCGCTTCGGAAAGGTGTGTTCATGAAACGGTTTTTATAATTGCGTCATTACGATTTTGCTCGCATCCGATTGGTCCAAATTCTGGGGATTTGTTTGGAATTTAGAAATTGGCGACCCGAATTACGTCTCAACAGTGTTGCCAACTTGAATCGGGTCGTCATCGAACAGAACATGTGGATGCTTGCATCCGTTCCCTCCGTTTACGGAACATATAACAACAACAGCTGCGCACTTTTATAGAACCTTCATCGCGAAGGAGAAGGCCAGGATAAGATGTACTTGTGAAAAAGGCGAAACTCATAGCATCATAGCGAAGTAGAAGGCTAGAAGGCCATGCTTTAGTAGAAGGCTAAGCTTTAGTACGTCCATATAGTGTAGTGGAAGGCTAGGCTAAACTGTTATGTACTTTTATAGCGACGTAGAATGCTAAACTATGCTAACGTTTTCTAGAAGCAAAGCTTTATTATGTTCACAACGAAGTGGAGGCCTAAGCTGAGCTACGCTTTAGATGAAGGCTACGCTTATGTACAGCGAAAGAGAAGGCTGACTTGTTCTATGCTCGAGAGAAGGTAAAGCTTTAGTACGTTCGTACTAAAGTAGGAAGTAGAGTACGTTCGTACGTTCGTAGCAAGACGTTCGTAGCAAAGTACTTCTCGTACGTAGCAAGTAGAAGACTAAGGAGCAGCAGCGGTGGTTCTTTCTTCACACCGCTGGAGTTTGTAAATTCACAGTTATTGATTGCATGCTGAACTTAACTAAACATAACTGAACTATTCTAGACTTACCTAAACTTAACTGAACTATTCTAGACTTAGCTAAACTTAACTGAACTATTCTAGACTTATCTAAACTTAACTAAACTATTCTAGGCTTATAAACTTAACAAGACTTAGCAAAACGTAACCAAATTTAACTAAAATTGACTAAAATTTTATAAAATTAATCTAACTCAACTAAGCATGAATAAATAAACCAAACTTGTCTAAACTTCACTAAAGTTAACTTCACCAAAGTTAAGTAATCTCCAATAACCGAAACCTTCCTTACCTTGCCAACTAAGCTAAACTAACCCAACGAAAAATAACCTAACCAACCTAACCATAATGGAAAAACTATCCAAAATGCAAGTAATGTGTTCTCGCCAGGAGAAATCAATAGATATTGACGCCGTGATACACGTATTTAAAAAACTTGACGTTTTCAATCGCCGATCACCGATAGTGCAAATTACCTAGGCTGCGGGTGTTTTACGGCGCTTGGAAACATTGCTTTTGTTTTGCCTGTGTTAATCTGCATACCCCAGGCGCCGCACCAAAAGGAAACCTGGTTGAGGTCCAACTGCAGGAGGTGAGCGTCATTCGATGATGTAACACTTCTATAAATGACAACATAGTCAGCGAATTAGCGAACATTAGATTGTAGATTCATTGAAATATCGTTGAAATAAATCAGAAAAATAACGGCCCTAAGACACTCCCATGTGGAACACCCGAAAAACTGGAGATTCTCCTGAGGTTACTTGTTTAATAGAAACAACTTGTGTGCGATTTACCGAAAAACGACTAAACAGAGCCTGATTTTTTGGCAGGAAATCCATTAATTCAATTTTCTGAAGAAGTTTACCGTGTGGGACCAGATCGAATGCCATTTTAAAATCAGGGAATATGGCATGAATTGGAATATTGTTGTCAAGATTTTCAGCTAGGTATATATCATCAACGAACAGTAAAACTTGCGTTTCACGGGACATATCCCGAAACCCAAACTGGTTGGGATGGAGGACCTTATTAACGGTCAGAAACCTCTTTATACGGGTGGCCAAGACTTGCTCCAAAATTTTGGAGCAAATACATTTGAGAGAGATTAGGCGATAACCTTCTGGGCGATTTGCAGGCAGATCTTTCTTTTTAATAGACGAATCATTGCTTTCTTCCAGTCTTGTGGCAATTCCCCAATCCGCAAAAATTGTGAGAAAAGGGGTGTGAATAGGATGCGCAACGATGGAGCGAGCTCCTTATAGAGGCGACCAGGAAGGCCATCAGGGCCGTTGCCTTTTTGGTATTTATCTTTGAAAGCGAAATTTCGAAGGGCCGAAAATCTGAATGAAAGGAGGATGGAAGTTTGCTTCTCTGGTGGTTTGACGCAAGGGGACGGCATTTGAAGGTGGCGCGAAAACGCTGCAAAAAGTTGCACTGTTGCCCTTTTTTGATTGCGTGTGTTGCAAACCCTTTTCCTTCCTTTTTATTTTTTGTTTCGTGCTTCATGAAATGAAACAGTTTCTGAAAACAATTTCCATATTCATGTAAGTTTACCTTTGGTTCTTTGAGCGACGGTTCCGCCTGGCCTCAACACTACGGTACCGTCTGCCTCTTGTCGAACTTTGTCAAAGAATGCGAAGTAGAAATTTGGCTCTGTCTTCTTCATTTGAAAAAGACGGGACTTGAAGTTTGGAATCTGGTCAATGAAAGGAAACGGTTCTCCGTCCGGGATCACACAAACAGCGTGCAAGCTTGATGTAGATCCTTTCCTCTGTTCGAAAATGGATTCCGTCAATGCATTAACAGTTGATTCAGTTGCTGCCTTCTGATCTGGTCGCAACTGCAATGCACTGTTGAATTTACCGACAACTTGTGGCACTGTAAGGACGTTGTCGTTCGCGCCAATGTGGAAAATATCGCCATCGCTGTGGACAGACTCCTTCAAGTTGATACTGGTGGGATTGAGGACAGTGAGTGAGGATGGGACTACACAGAAAGAAAACTCTGGTCCAGAGCGTGTATGGTTCACTTTTATCAAAAGTGTGATGAAATGTGCTTGAGAAATTGGAAGGCGAATTCCAATCAGAGCAAGCATGAACCACGCTGTCCACGGTCCGCCGTTGGCCAGGTGGAAGACGGTCAACATTGTCCTCCAAATGACATCTGGAGATCCAGCATTTCTCTGCAATACACGTATTAATTAAACAGAAAACAAAAATCAGTTTGAAATACACGCCCGGAATTTGTATGTTTGGCTGTCTGACCACGATTATCTGTCATCCCAGGTTCGATTAATGTTGTTGATATTGTATAGGAGTGGCGGCGGAATTAATATACCCAAATATGTGTTTTTCCCATTTAATTGTTACCTCCGAAATTTTTTTTCTTCCTTTTTACTCTTATGCAGGCGGTAGAAAATAAAGCGTCAATTTCAACAAAGCGTTCTTGAGGTGTCAGATTTTGACCTCGTTTGTTAAAGAGGATCTTTGATTTCTGCAGCATGTACTTTTTGCCAAATTCTGAACAGTCGCAATTTTTTACATGTATGAGTACATTAATTCTGCCGCCGGTGTACATCTGTGATTGCCTGCCTGTAATTTTATTGTTTGCCTATGATCGTGAGTTTATGGTTGTCTTTTTCATGGTCGGCTGTTCCATGACCTGACTTTGAACGTCGGTCTGTGATGGTCTGTCTGTATCCTTGAACGTCTGTCTGTGATTGCCTGTAGGTCATCCTTTCTTTCCTTGATTGTCTAGCTATCCTAATTCTCTATCCATTCCTGTTTGTAGATTATCTATCTGTGATGGCAAAGAATTGCCGATGGAGTACGGATGGGTGCAGGGCGAATCAAAGAAAAGAAGCCGCCGGACGCGCTTCATATTTATCCCCCAATCCACTTACGCGGACCAGGAGCTCGCAGCAGCCAATCCCGTCGTCTGAAATTGTGACGTCATCAATTTTGAGATTTTTGCCTTGCCACCGCTTTTTGCCATTTGGCATGTTTGCCACCGCTTCGCAACTCGTTCTTGGGTCACAATAGGGTTAGGTGAGGTCAGGTTTGGTTAGGTTTGGTCAGGCTTGGTTCGGTTACGTTAGGTTTCGAAAATTAAATGTTGAAATTAGCTGGAATTCCCAACAACCAATCAGAGACGGGCTTGCGGAAGTGGATTGGGGAAAAAATATGCTGACGCGCGCTTTCCTTCACCGATATGTCGGTGGCCGAGTGGTAACAACTTTGGACTAAATACTTTGGCCAGTGGGTTGCGGGATCGATTCCCGTATTGAAATCTGGAGGGATGAAAATCTGGAGATTTCCAGTTTACAAATCTTGGGCACTGCAGATTTTCACCCCTCCACATTCCAATGGGAATCGAATCCACAACCCACTGGTAAAATAAATTGTTTGAAGAAGTCCGAAGTTGCTGCACTCGGCACCGCACCGCTAAACGAAAGCGCGACCGGCTTCACCTTTACGCCAATCACGGAGAGTGATTGCCAAGGCGTATATCTTCTTCCATTAGCCATGTGTCCGCCCTATTCTTTCTTTTTCGCGCCGCGTCTTCTTTCGTTAGACACGGACGATCATGTTCAGGCAATCGCAGATAGACCATCACAGACCGAGTAGCCATATGTCAGCTCTATTCTTTGTTTTTCGCGCTGCGTCTTCTTTCGTTAGACGGACGATCATGTTCAGGCAATCACAAATTGACCATCACAGACCGAGTAGCCATATGTCTGCCCTATTCTTTGTTTTTCTCGCCGCGTCTTCTTTCGTTAGACGGACGATCATGTTCAGGCAATCACAGATAGACCATCACAGACCGAGTAGCCATATGACTGCCTATTCTTTGTTGTTCTCGCCGCGTCTTCTTTCGTTAGACGGACGATCATGTTCAGGCAATCACAGATAGACCATCACAGACCGAGTAGCCATATGTCCGCCCTACTCTTTGTTTTTCGCCCGCGTCTTCTTTCGTTAGACGGACGATCATGTTCAGGCAATCACAGATAGACCATCACAGACCGAGTAGCCATATACATAATTCCATATTATATTAATTCCATATGCCATATTAAATTGCCAGTCTATACTAAATTTAAGAAAGCGTGTTGAATTGCTTGATTTGATTTCCATACATTCTGTCAATGTCGTTGTTTTGTGTGAGACCTGGTTGAGGCCCGATGTCAGTGATGCGGAAATCTTTCCGTCATCCTTCCGAATCTTCAGACGCGACAGAGCTGGCACACAAAGAGGTGGTGGGGTGATTATTGCCGTTCATGAGAGCATTGTGAGTTGCGGTGCGAACACCTATTTGGATGCAGAGAGTACCTTGGAGATAGTGTGGTGCACTGTCATGATCAAAAGGAATATGTCCGCCCTGCTCTTTGTTTTTCGCGCCGCGTCTTCTTTCGTTAGACACGGACGATCATGTTCAGCAATCACAGATAGACCATCACAGACCGAGTAGTAGCCATATGTCCGCCCTATTCTTTGTTTTTCGCGCCGCGTCTTCTTTCGTTGACACACGATCATGTTCAGGCAATCACAGATAGATCATCACAGACCGAGTAGCCATATGTCCGCCCTATTCTTTGTTTTTCGCGCCGCGTCTCCTTTATTTAGACGGACGATCATGTTCAGGCAACCACAGATAGACCTTCACAGACCGAGTAGCCATATATCCGCCCTATTCTTTCTTTTTCGCGCCGCGTCTTCTTTCGTTAGACGTACGATCATGTTCAGGCAATCGCAGATAGACCATCACAGACCGAGTAGCCATATGTCAGCTCTATTCTTTGTTTTTCGCGCTGCGTCTTCTTTCGTTAGACGGACGATCATGTTCAGGCAATCACAAATTGACCATCACAGACCGAGTAGCCATATGTCTGCCCTATTCTTTGTTTTTCTCGCCGCATCTTCTTTCGTTAGATGGACGATCATGTTCAGGCAATCACAGATAGACCATCACAGAGCGAGTAGCCATATGTCTGCCCTATTCTTTGTTTTTCTCGCCGCGTCTTCTTTCGTTAGACGGACGATCATGTTCAGGCCATCACAGATTGACCATAACAGACCGAGTAGTAGCCATATGCCCGCCCTATTATTTGTTTTTCGCGCCGCGTCTTCTTTCGTTGACAGACGATCATGTTCAGACAATCACAGATAGACCATCACAGACCGAGTAGCCATATGTCCGCACCATTCTTTGTTTTTCGCGCCGCGTCTTCTTTCGTTAGACGGACGATCATGTTCAGGCAATCACAGATAGACCATCACAGACCGAGTATTATATGTCCGCCCTATTCTTTGTGTTTCGCTCCGCGTCTTCTTTCGTTTGACGGACGATGATGTTCAGGCAATCACAGGTAGACCATCACAGACCGAGTAGCCATGTGTCCGCCCTATTCTTTGTTTTTCGCGCAGCGTCTTCTTTCGTTGACAGACGATCATGTTCAGGCAATCACAGATAGATCATCACAGACCGAGTACTATATGTCCGCCCTATTCTTTGTTTTTCGCGCCGCGTCTTCTTTCGTTTGACGGACGATCATGTTCAGGCAATCACAGATAGACTATCACAGACCGAGAAGCCTAAGCTTGCGATCACAGGTAATCCGTTGCAGACAGATAATCATATTTTGCGCGTGATCCACATTGATCTCCAAACTCTGCAAGCTGTGTTCTCCAGGGGGTGGGGTCTTAACACGAAAAATGGCGAATAAAGGCACCTTCGCACCAAAATAAAGCAGGACGTCATTTCGCTTTCTTGCTTGTTGTTTTATCCTCTTCGACTAATCCAATGCTGAAATCCTCGTCAGTGACGAACGGTGAGTGTTAGATGTACATACATGTATGCATGTATATATGTATGTATGTATGTATGTATGTATGTATGTATGTATGTATGTAGTTTATTCTGATTTGCAATGTAAATGCAAATATCAGTTTTAGCAAGACAAGACAGCACATGAACAACATAAAACCTCATTTTCAGGGCAACATTTGTAAAAATAACGTGGAGAGCAAAACGGGGGATACAGGCTATGAAATCAAGAAAAAAATAATGAAAAAATAATTGACCCACACCTTGTCCAAACGACTTGCGATGATGAAACAAAAAGATCAATTCATGATTTGCAAAGTTTGCAAGGACATGTGAATCCTTGGGGAGGGAATTCTACTCCCGAAGTGTTCTAGGAAAAAATGAATTGTAATGAGCATTGCACTTTATTATCGGTATTGTGTATTTGAAACCATGCGACCCGCTACCATAAGCGAAAGTGCTGGCTCGTATTTCATCAGGAAGAGACATGAGTAACGAATCTTTGAGGATCTTTTTCAATGTGAAAAGCCGTCTTTCCGTTCTTCTTTGAGATGTGCCGGTAGTTGGCACACCGCAGGCGCAAGCAGTGGGAGATTTAACTCCTGCATATACCTAAAGCTGCAATTCCAGCTCTTTGTCTGTGTTGCATACGCTTCTAAAATCAGGGGCGCAAGCCACACCTGCGTTTATTTGTCACTCTTCATCATCATCATAATGACTCATACGCGTGTTGCATATACACGCCTCGCACCAAACGTTTTCGATCATTATGGAACCTGGTTTTAACTCAGGGGCCATATGGAACATGACGTCGCACGCTGGAAAGCATCATGAAACTCGTGCAAAGGTGTGAAGTTGCATCAAGTCCGTTTGAAATTAGATATCCCCTGAATTGGCCAGGCCTGCAAAATTTCTTCTATATTCGAAGTCATTTGGTGAACTCTGTTTTCAAAATGTTTTGGCACAGGCAAAGCCTGTTTTAACATCGAAAGAACGAAAAGTTGCATTCTCAGGCATGATTAGTGTTGCTTTTGAGTGCAAAATCTCAGTCCGGAACCATACGCTCGACGTATTTTTCAGAGGCGAGGCCAATGTTGTGATGCATGCGACCATGTTTTGGTAAATGTTTTGGCACAGGCAAAGACTGTTTTAACACCGAAAGAACGAAAAGTTGCATTCTCAGGCATGATTAGTGTTGCTTTTGTGTGCAAAGTCTCAGTCCGGAACCATACGCTCGACGTATTTTTCAGAGGCGAGGCCAATGTTGTGATGCATGCGACCATGTTTTGGTAAATGTTTTGGCACAGGCAAAGACTGTTTTAACACAGAAAGAACGAAAAGTTGCATTCTCAGGCATGATTAGTGTTGCTTTTGTGTGCAAAGTCTCAGTCCGGAACCATACGCTCGACGTATTTTTCAGAGGAGAGGCCAATGTTGCGATGCATGCGACCATGTTTTGGTAAATGTTTTGGCACAGGCAAAGACTGTTTTAACACAGAAAGAACGAAAAGTTGCAATTTCAGGCATGATTAGTGTTGCTTTTGTGTGCAAAGTCTCAGTCCGGAACCATACGCTCGACGTATTTTTCAGAGGAGAGGCCAATGTTGCGATGCATGCGACCATGTTTTGGCACAGGCAAAGCCTGTTTTAACACCGAAAAGAACGAAAAGTTGCATTCTCAGGCATGATTAGTGTTGCTTCTGAGTGCAAAATCTCAGTCCGGTGTTGTGATGCGTGCGTATACACAACGATATCGCACGCGGAGGTATGCCTGTTTTTGCAAAGAAATGAGTTGTGACCAGATATAAAAACGCTCCTCGCCGAAAATCTTCTTATCATGGGAGTTCAATATCAACTCAGGCGCCATTTTTCATCAATGGCAACAGGCGCTGTAAAACATGCTGACATTCGTGTGAGGCATGACGTTGCATCAAGCCCTGTTGCAGTTATACGCAATATACGTAACAAGTCCTCGCACATGAGCGATATTTTAAAGTACTGGTAACACAGTGGCCATCTATAGTTTCGACAAGGCTTGGTGCAACTTCACGCCTCACACGAGCATAATGATGTTTTGCGGCGCATGCTGCCACGGATTCTAAATGGCGCCTGGGTTAATGATGAAATCCTGTGATCGAAGACTTTTATAATTTGGATCACCCTACGTGCAATAAATGACTGTGTAAGAGTAAAATAGAACGATCATTTTGACCTTGGGGAAAAAGGTTAGTTACAACAAGCAAGGAAGACACTCACCACCAAGTGAAAGACCTTCGATAAGAAGATCGCCATGATGAAAAATTGACTCAATAAGCATGCACCGAAGACACTCAGAAGTTTATAGATGAAAGTGTGGTGATGACTGTCCAGGAGAAATGAGAGCCGCAACCTTCCTAAAGGAAGGAGCGCACCCGAAAAACTGCCCCCTCTCCGAAAATATGACCCGATGAGCTGTTTCAGATACAGTTTGAGAAGAAATGACAAGTAGCGGGCGTACAAAGCCAATAAGGAGTTCCTATTGGAGGAAGATAGCCTCGAGATCTCTGTCTTTTCAGAAAACACACTCGAGGACGGTGGTAGACCCGGCGGAACACCTTCTGCCCACCAGACCCGGATGCTGCGGAGTGGCAAATTGCAGCAAGCAACAAATTGCAGATGGTCAAGGAACAAAAACCAGTCGTCGCAAATGGCAGAATTTCCTGGCAGGAATATTCGGACAGTCGTATTCAGTCGAGGACCTAAGGCAACAGGCAAACAAATCACACTGAGCCATGCATTATCCAAAAGATATCCATAAGCCAGCATCGCTTAACAAAGAGACGCAAGGGCAGCATAAGTGAAACGCTTTCCATCACATCTCTACTGGGTGTGCATTTTTCATAGGCGTCGTTGCAGCTCCCAATTGTGTAATTGAGGAAGTAAATAAATTACATAATGATGCCCATCAAATTTGCGCTTATGCAACTCTTGGACAGAGACGAAAGAGAGGAGTGAATGGGGAGACGAGGAGAGGGAGAAAGGGAGAAGAAACCGGGCAAGAGATCTGTGGATAGATGGTCGGAGGGAGGGATAGATTGGACGCTGAAAACTAAGGGCAAATGAGTTGATCACCCTGACTGTGAGTGAAGCCTGATTTTTTTCGAGTGCTTGGTTATTTCGATGGAAATCTGACGAGGCCATTGCATCAACTTGAATAATGTACTTCTGAAGCTGAAGCAATAGCCTGAACCATTGCTTTGCAAAAGCCCACTGCATATAGGAAATACTCATGGAGCGAACACGTGCTTAACAAAGGCCTCCTTTAGGGCAAACCTCGAAGGCCACAATGGAAAAACAGGCGCTCGCACTTGCACCTTGCCAATGTTTTCGAGTTTAGGAGTCTTGTAAAATTGTGCAACAAGGGCAGAGAAATTACTTACCAAGACCATGCCTCTGCATCTCTGATTATTGACATAGCATAATCCTATTCACGTGGCCTTTGCTGATGAGATACTCTTATCAAAAGTCATTGAACACATTAGAGTTCATAATAAACTCAGGCACCATTTAGAATCAATGGCAGCATGCGCCGCATACATCATGAACACTCGTGTGAGGCGTGAAGTTGCACCAAGGCCTGCTGAAATTAGACGGCCCCTGTGTTAACCAGTACTTTAAAAAATCGTATAAAATTTAGGTATATACAGGGTGATTCAGTAGAGCCAATCCAAAATTGAGATATTCATTTCTCGCGACATGCTTGTCAGAGAATGTTGCTGTTGGCAAGTGGCCATCGATGGCACTTTTTAAAAATGCCGGTTTCTTTTGTCCAAGCCCACTCCTTTACGGTGAAAACACGAGGGGTTGTTTTTCGGCAAACCATCCCTATCATGAAACAAGCATATTTCGGAGGGGTGAAAACTTCACGATCGGTTTCGGTGGAGCATGGACAACAACTTTGTAATTTGAACCAATGTTCCATGACAAACCGTTATATAGTTACAGCGATCTTCCTTAAAGGGGTTGTTTGGTTATTCTGTTATTTTTGCTTTTACCCCTGGGGAACGGGGGCCGCGACTCGCACCCCAATTTTTTTACTTGTTAGCTCATTTTTATCACTTCATTGACA
>JASGXE010012840.1:0-12485 GCA_030068105.1 Sinentomon sp. SZTP_YWyxl
CTCCACCAACCCACCCGTTATTTGCTCCATGTTCAAAGACTCAGTCAACCTCCAACATTAACAAACCTGGGCCACCTTTTTGTACTGAGCTGCTACAATTGGGTTCAAACCATGAATGGCGGCACTGAGAGCGATATCCAAATGATCGCCGATCGGGCATTTGAAATCTCGACCGTTGATTGACTCTGCCATAATTTTCCTGGAATGAAAAAGCACGATATTTGCCTAAATTGAAAATGTGAAGCAAAAAAGTGGGTCCGGTCACTGCACTCTGCCTTCACATTACTCTAATTCCTTCTTGTGGCAGTGCAGGCGTGGCAGGTGACTTCTATTTTTTCTGGATCCTGGTTCACATAAGCATCATCCCGCCTGCGAAGCATCTTTCTTCTTTCTTTTTTCTCTTTCGCAGTCAGTAGAAACGGACGGACCAGTTTGATTCTAAGCTGAATAAAAGTGTCACATTGAAACCTCGGCGACAAAAGGGGTTACCTGCTTAGTTTCTACTTATGTTTTGCTAAAATCTCAACAATGGCAAATTTTTACATATCACGTGCAGATTAATTCCATCACCACTCCAAGAATGTCAAGAGAAAGGCAAACTTTAGCCCAAGTTGGCAAAGAAAACTGTTTTTTCACATTGTGATATTCACATTTGTCATGGTTTTTAATGCATACTTTTTCTTGGATCTTTTAAAATGATGGCCTTTTACGTAGTTTGTGGATATGTAAAGCTGAATAATTTGACTATGGGTTTTGCACGTGAATTGTGGGTATGCGACGGTGTCTTTAGCGGGCACTCCAAACCGCTCGGATCAGTTGACGCTCACAGGCAGCACAGATCACCACAAACACACAAAGAAATTCGGCAGGATCTCTAGAAACTCCAGAGGAAAAAGTAAGCAAGCATCTTGCTTATGCCCGAATAAAAAATGTCCATTAAGAAAATTGTCTCCGACACCCCCCCCCCCCCATTTTTCAGATGAGTCCCAAAATATCAAAAATGAGCTTTTTGGGAAGCTCTGGCGTTGTTTGCGCTGTTGGTTACGTTCCCAGTTTGTGTTTCGTTGCCCATGGACAAAATATAAAAACATTCAGCGGTCAAATGTGCCTCTGTACCCCAGTATGCTAATATAAGCTCCCAGAAACTCACTGGTATTGGTGGAAATTCTAGCTGGCGTTGAGCTATTTTTGATCTTGGTCTGATATAGGTGTTTTGGTTGCCAAGCAGATAAAATGTGTTTGCTCATCATAAACATGGCCTGCCAATTTCAAGCATGGCCATAAAAACTGAGGACATAACTGTGTTTCTCCACCTGGTGGAGAGCCCCCAAAATAGCTGGATTCCTTTTATTTCAGTAACATTGTTTGGAGTGTTGAGTTGTTGCTTCGTTCGAATTTTTGGCCAAGCAGTGATTGCCAATCGTGGAGTTCATGTTCATGCTGCCAGCTTGGCAGCAGATCAAGCCCATAAACACATTTTATGGGCTTGAAAAGCGAAACATTCAAATCGGACAAGACTGGAAAGTAGACTAAAAAACTCCATTTTCTGTTTCCACAAATCCACACCTTCAGGTTGAATGTCAGAATTTCACAGCGTCAGGAATTCTTTCACGACGTGGTCAAAAATTATCAAAATTTACCACCCACTCGTTCGGACTCAAGTTTGGCGAATATGCAACTTACATTTTTTTCTTTTCATAGATCGTCGAGTCTAATTAAAAAATGTGATTGGAAATAAGTGCTGTATCTGGTTCTCGAAGTGACGACTTCCAAATTTTGCACAAGATGGAGTTGCTTCGTCTGGACCACTTCCAGTGTTTGAGGATGATCACCTGAACATTGACCATGATTTACGGGTATCATGCCACGCATTAGGAAGCCTGGCAGATGTGTCGGTGGGCTTGAACAGTCTTCCTCAATAAGTGGAGGGGTTCAGGTTTGCAAAAGAAATGTTGTGCCTTGGCTTGGGTCATGAGGGCCATTCCATGAGGTCCATTCCATGAGGTCCATTCCCCAAAATACTTTTGCGGAGATGGGAAATGGGGGGTCGGACTTTATTTTGCCAAAGAACATTTTTTATTTATGGGCATTTATGAGCAAAAACATGATGGTTTTCCCCCTTGAATTTCCAGATATCTTGTATTATGCCATGCGAACTCGAAAAATGTTGTGCGAGTTGCATTTCATAATACATATAGAAGGAATATTCTCGCTGGCTTTATGGGTGACCACGAGTTTTGAAACACCCTGAGATTATCGGAACCAGGAGGCAGCCAGTATATTTTATACAAATTTCGACAGGGATTATGCTCCCATTCGACACATTTGCTGGTGTTCCAAATGTGATGACAATGCCATGTGCTGATGGGATTTGCTGGTTGCTGAGTGTTCTGGCTGGCTGACCAGGAAAGGATTTCTGGGCGGGTGACTCTGCAGCTGCATACTTTTTCCTTTTTGTCTTGATATTGTGACATATCTCTGTGGAACCTCCATTTGGGTGGGGTAAAATCGGTCCAGAACCACAACATTGAACCCAGCTCCATTCTGCCGATGAAGACAGCAAATATGCCCATGAAAACGTTTCAGAAGATTTCACGATGGTAAAGACATCGCGGTAGGTCATCAGATTGAGTTAGGTCGGCTGATCCTTCCAACTTTCCATTCGATTACAACTTGCAGTCCAATCCACCATGGAGTTGCATTTATTTTAGTCTTTGCAAACCTGTTCCACAAACAAACATTCTCGAACAGTAATCAATGTAACGCAAAATTTTACAACGTGGTGACATGGACTTCAGTGTTGATTAATTCACCCTGATGAGACCTTTTTTGGACTGCCTATGCTTCAGGGCATCAGCGGACAAAGGGATATTTCTCAAGAAACATTTGGCTCTTGTAATACACCCAATCTCCTTCGATCCCATCCAGATTTCTCGCACTGTGTTTCGCATTTAACACAAGTCCGACGAACTTTCTGTTGACCGAGCTTCAACTCGTTTCCTGTGGGTATAACCGTATGACATCTGGAACCCAGATCATGTTTGCTCATGTGCAGTTTCTGCATTCCAGACAAGGAAAAGACATAATGGAGCCAGTTTTCATTCGCAACTTACAAGAATAAATTTGCTACGTTTCGGTCCCGCACACGTGGACCTTTCTCAAGCGTTGTTGGTATCACACTGATCGGATTGTCCCTTCTGCATTTACTGGGATGATGGGGTTGGTTTCCTTTCCATGCTTGTCCGTTGCTCTTTGGTGGGTTGGGGTTGGGGCTCTTGTGGTCGGCGATGGTGGGTCTGAGAAAGGTCCACGTGTGTGTGACCGAAACGTAGCAAATTTAATCTTGTAAGTTACGAAAACTGGCTCTATTATGTCTTTTCCTTGTGATTCTGACGTTCGTGGTGCACGTGCTGAAATTACATTCCAGACAGCCTCAGTCTTGGAACACTGCTTTGAAGTTCACATTGTGCCTTATTTTCTCTATTGTATTTGATAAAAATGGAAGTGTTATGTTGTCAATTTCTATTTTATATTCATGTTGATGTGAAGTCGCAGTGCTGTTAGTTGAAAAAAATTGAGTTTGCTGACAGTTCTCAGTCCCCGAAAAACCAATGGCCGTATTCCCCATTACAACTCACTCATTTCAAATCAACAAAACCAATTTCATGCTTGTATGCATCCTTTGGAACAATGGAAAAGGAACAGCAGAATTGTCATGGAAATGAAAAGATGGTTATTGATTTGGAGCTAAGTGTACGCAACAAAAGGCCGTATTCACCACAGCTGTGGTGAATACGGCCTTTTATTGCGGCACTTGTCATGTTACAGCGTATTGTTCATTTTTTTTTTCATTTTTATACATTGTCCATTGTTGCAAATTAGATATTTCGACCAGTTGAATGATTTGTTGTTTCATTTTGATAAATAAAAAATCCACCAGAGACCCAAATAAAAAATCCAGCAGAAACCCATTGAAATTGAGTCAAATGAGCTGATGAGGCTGGTTTTTTTTCTCAGCGGTTCATGCTGTCTGAACGATATTCTGGTTGCTGATATTCTTGTATTCCGATGGGTTGTTTTGTCATATCTCGGGGAGAGGTGGACCCATTCGGAAATTTAATAACTGTTGGAATTTTCCAGTTTCAGCTTGCTCCAAACTATTCTGAAGCCCCAGCCTGTTTCAAGATCCATCAAACTCCTACCAAATCAGATACGGGCATAAACTAGGGGCTGAGCCCCCTACACTGGTTGCAGCCAAAAGGCTCGCTTGGAATGGTTGCTGTCTTTATTCAGTTCGTGGCTATTGCCTGTTTGCTGCTGTCTTCATTCAGTTCGTGGCTATTGCCTGTTTGCTGGCGAAGCAGCCTCTCGATGACCTTTGTCGCCCCTTTTCGTTGTTTCAGTTTTTCTTCGAAACGGAAAGAGAAAATCTTGTGGCAAAACAAAAAAAAAGAGCAAACAAGCCTGGTCTGAGTAGGTGGCAATTTTCTACATGTCTAAAGGCAACCATTCGGTGTGCAGTGTCACGAAATAAAGGAATTCTTTTTGCGGAAGCAGACTCTGTATGTAAGTGCGAACTTTCTGATCATCCTGTTCAGTCAGGGCGAAGTATTGTGTAAAAAATCGCAAGTGTTCTGGGTGGGCCTTTGGCACAAATGGAATAGACTGTGGTGGCTGTGGTGTGATGTAAAATTACAACAATCGTACGAATACTTGAAGCCTTGCTGCGGTTCTGCGATGTTGGCCTTTGAGATGTTTCGGTTTTGTTCCTTCCGTCTTGCACAGAAACGGAGGTTAAAATCTGGGCTTCAAAAATTTTTCTTTCCGGAATTAAAGCCGAAAATCGGCAGTGCCTTATGGGCCGAATCTTCGGGTGGCGGCGAATCCACGAACAATCCTGAGCCGAGCCACGCAGGCATCTGTGTCTCGGTTGGTCTTGAATGTTTTCTGAATCAGGACGTCTTCGCACTGCAAACGTATTTTGCCAGAAAAGCAGACTGTGACTGAAACAAGTTTCCTTTCAGATTATGTTGCGCAACAATTATACTCTGCAGCTGCATCTGTAAGTGAAGCCAATAAATTCATGCACCGCAGCAATAGCCGTCCTCGATGTAGTTTTCACCCCATTTTTTCTTCCTTGTAAATGCGCACAGTATTTCTGCCTGGCCATGTTAGTTTCCGAATTGGTGGCTATGTTCAAAATTGAGTAGGTAAATTGACATAAAATTTCGCGGGTTTTCAATATTGAAACCATTTGCGAGAAACCAAAGCCAACCGAACCTGACGAGTCCTTCCTTCCTTCCTTCAGCCTGCTTCCCGGCGCTCGGTATTCAGGTATTTCCAACAGGGCTTAAATTGAAGGGAGGCAGGGGTCGTCGCATCCCAGTGACTTTTCAAGAATGACGTCTCCTCCCAAGATGAGCCACTCTGTCCCACCTCAAAATTTTTCAATGTCGCTTTCCAATGTCAATTGCGAGGTCGTCAAGGGTTTTCGGGTGGTTGAGGCCAAGGCAGATGGATGCGGCTCCGTTTATGTAATAAGGTAATCTCACTTCAGCGAAAATTGAACGCGTTATTGGTGCGCGCTGCGATGACGTATTTGTTGTAATCGAGCCCGACGCCAGCAATGGCGTTTGGTGTCAATCGTGCATTTCTGAGTGTTTTTCGCATCCTCCATCATTTTCTTTCGATTTTCGTGCCAGTGTTCGGAACAGTTGAGAATGAGAAAAAAATTTTACCATTTTCTGGTGATCTCATAGACGTATGCCCAGAACACCTGCCACTCAGCGAAGTCCTTTGACGTTCGGAAGCCTGAATTTGTGAAATTGCGAAACCCTCTGAGATTGTGCATGAAAAATTCCATGCAATCCGTTACAAAAATTAATGGAATTAATGTAACTCCCTTGGCCCCTGAATCGAAATCGCCTGCGGCGCTGGGGTTTTTTATTCTGCGACACGAAGAAGCAGCGCCAATGCAACTCTGCTGTTTGTCAGGGACGTCATTTCAGTGGAGTAGGAAATTCCCCTGGCGGTTCGCTTGCCCTCCCCTGACATGTGCTTTGGATTCGGCCTGCCTAACATGAATGTCGCACCCAAAATGAACCCAAATCCCAAATATAAAAATTTTTCACGCCACCCCTGCTTGGGGATTTGCCCCTTGCTGGTCCTCGCAGGGCTCCTCCACAGACCCAAAAAATTGGTTCTGTCTCAGTCCGACTGAAATTGCTAGGGTCTCAGCCCCCAGACTCCCTGATCGGCTGTTCCCAGATCCTTCAGCAAGAATTGCCCCGAAAACTGCGAAACCTGAAATGGCGCCCCCTGTTTGTTTGTTCTCTTTGTCCAGATCCTATGGTTCTTTTGTCGACTGTTTCAAACTGTCTCCCCTGGGCTTGATTTGCTTTTAAACTTTGGCAGCAGTTGCCATCCCATAGGCCGAGGTTGGCCAACAGCGCCGGAAACGAGAAGCCCAAAGCTGACAAAATTCTTGAAGGTACTCTCCGGGACGCGTGAGCGTTTTGTGCAATAAGAATGCTCGATTGGGGCTCTTGTACTCGCAAGAAGCTATCTGAACCTGACACAACCCTGTCCACTCTCGGAAAAAACAATGGTCGCTGGGGGCCCCGGCCTGCTATCTAAAGTCGCGGCAGGGTTTGTAAACTGGCCTCCGGGACTGACTTCACAACAAAGGTCACCAGCCCAACTGAAATGGACACTCCAAGGTCGGAAGATCATCAAATCAATTTGCGCCCCAAGTTGGCAAAATTTCTCATTTTTGTGACTTGTGAGACAGGCGGGAACTGGCAAGCAGCACAGTCCACTCCCGTCAGGAAGAAGGCAACAATTGTGTGCAGTGAGAATCGGATTCCACACAATCAGGGAGCAGCTGCGATCAGTTGGCAAAATGAGGTGGAGTGCATGCGAAAACTTGCCTGCTCTTTCGGCACAGAAATGCAGAACAACAATAAAATTCACTCATTCAGGAGGACGGGAGCTTCTGCTTCATTCACAACGAAACTCCACCTCCCTCAGCCCCACCCATCCTCTTTGTTTTTGTTTTCGGTTTGTTTGCTTTTGAACCTTCTGTTGGAAAAAGACGCTCAACTGCTTGATGCGTGCCAGCCCGCCAACACTGCCTAGACCTGGCCGCGCAAGTCAACAATGCATGTGCATCCTCTGTGCTGAAACCCACCTTGAATCAAACAAAAACTGAAAACGTTTTTTCTCGAGAATGCATGGACCGATAGTGCCCATTTTCGAACTCATTCGAGCTGTGGTGAACACGAACCTGCTTTCAAATTTTGGCCTCGATTGGTCCTTTTTCAGAGAAGCTAGAGTGCAAACAAGAATGCTTTATCGAATCCCAGAGAAAGCTCGCTGCGCTCCTCAATTATCCTATATTTCACTATTTCTGCTTTCATTGCAGTAGCACTGCTTGCTAATATGTATGGCATATTTAGTTTCTGCAGAAAAATGAGCAAAGTGATCCCTTTTCTGGGAATGGAAGTTGCAGAAAATTGCCCCCCGAATGAGCTTGGAATGTATCCACTCCCAAGTATCAATATAAAAAGAAAAGTAAAAATCTTGTGGGTTGGGTGTGAAAAATTATTTCCCAAAGGCTAAAAAACTAGTGATTCGACAAGCTCATTCTTCTTCAATGCTTGGTCAGTAATGGGAAAACTGGCTCTTGTGTGATACCATCAGGCTTTTTGCAGACGATATTGTGATTTGCAGGTCCCTTCATTCTCCCGACGACTGCTCAATTCTTGAATCTGATCTTTTGAAAATTTCTAGCTGGTGCGCGCAAAATAGTATGGAAATAAATCCCTCAAAATCTTATGTCATGCGCTTTGGCGGGCGCCAAACTTCATCGCAACCTCATCCGATTTATCAAATCCGATCGGCTAACTTACAGATTGCTGACACCCTAAAGTACTTAGGGGTTACCCTTTCCCACGACATGACTTGGAAAGCGCATATATCGCTCACTGCGAGCAAAGCAACCGCAACATTAGGCTATATTACACGGAACTTGAGAGGTGCTCCCCAAGAAGCAAAGAAAAAAGCTTACATGTCCTTGGTGCTTCCCATATTGGAATACGCCAGTGGAGTGTGGGATCCTGTCAAAGTCAATGAAGCTACTCAACTCGAAAAAATTCAGCGTCGAGTGGCCAGAATGATATTGAGCTGCTATGATAGAACGGAAAGTGTTACTGCTGTGTTGCAAAGGCTTGATATTCCCCCACTTGCCACCAGGCGGCGCAACCACCGACTGAAGCTGTTTAGTGATATGCTCACGCATCAAATTGATGTTCCTCTCCCAATTGACTTTCAGGTAAAACCACAGCAGCGGCGAACTGACAACGGCATGGCAGTGAGTATTCCATTTTGTAAAAGATCGATCCTTTCTGACTCCTTTTTTCCGCGTACAGCTCTAGATTGGAATGGTCTTACCCCCACTTCAGATCCAGTCGTGAAGGCACTGAAAGCTAAGCGTGAATAGCGCGCACCAGACTTGTATCGGTTTTTTTTTTTACCTTTTTGACTGCTCGTGTCTTGTACGTTATTCAGTGCCTTTTATATTTTGTTGTCTTTTGTGTTGTTTGTTTTTTATGTGTTTGACTGTCCAGTGCCAAAACATTTCGCCTGGTGACAAAATTGAATTAATTATTATATAATAATATTTGGGGGGGGGACAATTCATGACTTTTGAAATATTGGGGGAGACGCGTCCCCCCAGGATCTGCGCCAATGCCAAATTGGATAGCACATCAAAATGTTCGGTAGGTTCGTGCCGACGTAATACGTAATCAGCAAATGTACATCAGCCAAACAGCTCTGTGTTCCTGCATAGAGCCCAAAAAAGCTGCGAATTATTCAGGCACATAAAGATCAAGATGATAGAGTCCTGTGAAAGGAGATAAAACAACATTTCGGTGCATAGACAACTGGGATTTGGGAATGAAAAGCTGTTTTGACTGGTTCTGGTGACGTTCCACTGAGCTGGTTCCAATTTCTGTTTTTCGTTGCTGTGCTTCCTTTTTAAGTGCCTTCCAAGAGAATCACGTCGAGTAAATCGTTCTCTGCAACCCTCAACCTCACACTGAATCTGAAAAATAAATAAATAATGAAAGCGATGCATGTGCAAGAATCCAGGATTCCTGAACAACAAACACAGAAATGCATTTCTGATGTATGTTTTCCATTGTTGTGAAGGTCCTACCTCCTTCCCAATTTCGCCAAATCGAAGGTTTTCAATTGTCAATCGAATGAATTATTTTTCCTTTCCAACTGGCGGAGGCTGTGGCGGCTGTGGCCTTGTCATGGCAGTGCTGCGGTGGCTGTGGCGTTGCTGTGGCGGTAGGTATACGGAAGTGTTACCCGTTTTGGATGATTCTGATTTTCTGAACCCCAAATGGCCCGCCGGGTCCTTTCATGTGGTCTTGATAAAAAAAAAAATATCCCTGAAGAACGTGATTTGAGTAAAAAAAAATTATTCTTTAATTTTATTTTTGTATTTGGCATGAGGAACAATTCCTCACATTTTCTGCATTCCTTTCTAATACACCCTGTAGAAGATTGCAAATGAAGGTGATCGGTGCGGGAAGATGATCATCGATCACATCCTGTTTTCTTGTTTTTGAAACACACAAATTTAGAACCCCTTCTTTCTTGCTCGCCTTCCCAAGACCGTTTACTTATCGTCCAGAAATAAACAATATCCGCGGCTTAAGTGACAGTTTCGAATGACCAAGGCAGGTGTTTTTAGCTTGCAGTGTATCTTGTGGCTTGCATTGTAAATCACTGCTGTATCTCTTCTTGTGCTTACCATCAAATTCAGACACCCAAACTGAACCACCCCATTCATGATGCAATTGCTCTATATTCGTTTATTGTTCATGATGACAAAGAGTTTTCCAAAATCTGTCGATTTGGCTCAAATTTGTTGATAGCAGCGGTCTTTGTTGTTCCAGGTACCGGAAAATTATTTTTCGGGTCCGTACTTTTTGTATCCAGGGGATTTGTCATCAGCCCTCCCCTCGGGGAGGGGGTGTTCCCACTCAGAGATAATCATCATTTCTCAGTAGTATTTGGTAGTTTTCTTCTATTCGAGCCATTTCTGAAACCTCTACCCCAAAGAATTAATCTCCTCCCAAAGCAGATGTTTAACACAATATATGAACCGGCCCTGTTTGTGGACAGCACTGTTTACTCGTATTTCTGGGACATCACTTTCTCCCAGGGCCAGAAATGCTCTTTTTCAATCATTTTGCATACCCCCCATCTTTTTTGAACTTTCTGTGAACCTTTTCCCGGCTCCAAGCCTTCTGAATTGAATCAACATCGCAATGTGACGGACGTATTTCTCTGCTTTGGATTTCTTTTGAGGCCCCGTGATAGTTTTTTGAGGGCCTGTTTGATGGGATTAAATATGCCTGCTGGATCTTTTGGAAACTAAAGAGAAATGCAAAAATGACTTTGGGACCTATGCGGTCATGATATTACTTCTGTCTGATTGCAGAAAGATGTCCTGTGCTGACAACATTCTTGTATGAAGTGCCTCGTTATGGCTGAGTCTGAAGCTGAACAGAAATCAGCTTCCTTCCTTGCGTGCATTTTCTACATCTGACTAATGTCCCTTTTACCCTACTCCTTTTCTAGGGCCATTTTGAAGAATAAATGTTAGAGGACCGGCAGTTCCTGATGAACGAAGAGCAGAAATTAAGTATTTTGCAGCTTTCTAATTTGTGTTAAAGAGCCTAGATTTCTAATTTGAGTTATGGGGGACCTATAAAAACCAAAATCTACAATTCATCAGTTGGCTAATGTGCCTTATAGTAGTTGGTGTAAATATTTCCATTAGAATGAACAACTAAACGAATCTAGGATGAATTTCATCGATCAGTATCGGCATAATCACATCACCCCAGATGTCCAACTGATGAATAAATTTGGATTGGTGTAAACAATTCTGTTAAAACACAAAAACAAACTACGATAACTTCGAGAAAATGTTCAGTGAAAAATTCGCTCAGACCCCCCTATTTTTGAGACATGCCTCCCATATTTCAGATAAGACCAGTCTATCATTTTCGAGAGCTATTGAAAGACCAGTATTTTATGACTTCTTATAATTCATGAGTGCACAAAGGACAAATTCGAAATAACAGAATTTGGAATTTGTTTTGATAGACTGAAGTGGCGGTGATATTTGACTTGAACATACGATTCCAGTGAATTACGTGTTAATTAAAGCATGCCTCCCAAGACCAAACGTCTGAAAAAGTATGGTCCTGCATCTGTTCGAGATGCACCACTTGTAGACGTCTTGGAAAAGCGGAATTTCCCCAGAGCTGAGAAGTTGATAATGGTGCATTCAGGACAATCATCATATTTGGACAAGTGTCGTGGTGAGTGAAAATTTCCTTTTATTTCCTGGTTCCAAACTGTTTTTTCCTCAGCTCTTCATTTCCCTCTAAGAAATTGGCAGTGTTGGATTGATGGTGTGACAGCAGGTCAGCTGTCTCCAGAGCAAAAAAGTCTGTCTGTTTCTTCAAAAAGCGCATCTTTTATTTCGTTTGCGGGTGCATTACTTCGTAAAGTCATTTTCAAGAGTATACTTGAGCTGGAGTTTCAAATTTTGCACACAAAAGATAGATTCCAATGCCAAGTTTGGTTGGACATATCTTCTGGTTCTCTTATGGTGAGCCAAAGCATGTTTTGGTAAAAGTCTAAAGAATTCCTCATTATAGCGAGAGTATTCGACTCGGACAACTCATTTTTGACATTGGAGTATCCCAAAGCACCGGAAAGTCAAGTTATGACGGAATTCTGTTGCCGACATCAGATTGACTGCAGAGAATTAGGTACATATTTGGCTTGTGATGCTTTTTTAATTGCCCAGAAAGGTGTTTGGCTTTTCAGATTGTGACTGTGTTTAGATATCTACTCGTACATGTCTCATCACAACTTTGTAGCTTGAAGGTAGCACTGTGTCTGAAATGTATTCTGAAAAGATTTTCCAAAATTTAACATGCAGTGAAACTGTAAAAATGGCCAATTTTCATATCATTTATTGGTTTCGAGAGAAAGCGTCTCGTTTAGGGCAGTCAAGTCAAATTGGCAACATTCCGTAGTTGTCAGCAGATTTACCTTCTATTTCAAAGCTGAAATCACACTTTGGGATGCATCAAATATCATTCCGGGAAAAATTTCACTTCTGCAGCGCAACTTCTGAAGTTCTTTTACGTGTCATGTCAAATGTCATGAGATAAAAAAATATTGTGCTCAAGTCTTTCTTGTATAGAATAGGTGAAAAGTGGAGAGATGAAGCCAGACTTGCATTCCTTCCCGTTGCTCTCTCTGCAGGAAAAGTTTTCTTTTTTTTGGATTTGTGACCTGGGTACCCCTTCCCGCTTTTTCATAGTTTGATTACAATTATACAAACGTCTACGGTTCAGGTTAAGATTGCATGCAGCCGCCAAAAT
>JASGXE010012841.1:0-23552 GCA_030068105.1 Sinentomon sp. SZTP_YWyxl
CATAAAACCTGTCCAGAGTTTTCATAAAACCTGCTCATAGCAGGTCCATTTGACTTGTCTCTTGCTTTTCCAAGAAATCTACGAAGGTCACACCCGTTCCACCCCAAAAATTGTTGACATGACCTCCTTGGGCACCTGCTGCAACTCGAATTTGGAATGTTTTTGCTGTCTCTTGTGCCAATTTTTTGGGCTGTGATTTATTTTTTCGAATTGTATTGGTAAACAGCCATTTCATCGCCAGTAATTCTAGCAGGCGGAATTCGCCAGATTTTGTCTCCATCCTTTTCAAAAAATCAAATTTGTGATCGGAACACTGAGTGCTGTATTTTGACAGCAACGCATTTGGCACCCATCAAGCATCAAGGCTGCCCAATTGAAAATGTTCCCGGGTAAAGTCTGTAGGTACATGGCCCATGGGAGACACCCATAGATGTTGCTTCCTCCACATTAGGGTGTCCGTGCTCTTCGCTCACAATTAATTGCTCCCACTGCAGCCGCTGTTTTCCCTTCAAATGGCGATGATTGTCCCCCCTCTCGGTGAGTCGACCTCAATCTCCCCCCCACCCTTCCTTAAATCGTATGGTTCGATTGTGGTCTGATATTTAGGTACATTGAAACATGGTCCCCATAAACATTGACATTCTTCAAGGCACCCATGAAAGAATTCGACTCGCAACCGAGTTTTGGCAAAAGTTTATCATTAGCCTGATGCCAAACTTCATATTTTCCATCACTGAAAAGCAATAGAAACTATATCATCTCGATAAAATAAATGTGGAGAAACGACAGATGAGTTGGTTGGCATTCCTGAAAGAACACGACTGGGGGAACATGCACACAAAAAGCCAGTTTCTGGAACAGCATACTTTTGGTACAGTGAGAACATTCCGGGAACTTTTTGGCCCAACTTCGTATTCTTGCTATTTCTTTTTTTATTGGCTCATTTGCATTTTACATGCATTTGCTCAGTCTTAGTTTTTCTTCTTCAATGTTTTACCAGATTGGATATGGTTGTTCCAGAATTCATGGAGCTTTTCAAGGAGAGGGCTGCAGCACCGTTCTTCGTTTTTCAAGTGTTTTGTGTTGGACTATGGTGTCTTGACGAGTATTGGTATTATTCAGTGTTCACTCTTGTGATGTTGGTCATGTTTGAATGCACTCTTGTTCAGCAGCAACTGCGAAACATGTCGGAAATCAGAAAGATGGGAAACAAGCCATACTTTATACAGGCAGGTAACTTGAACTTATTGATTGATCGGTAGGTAAAGAAGGGGTAAGGAAACTTAAATTTCTTTTTTAATTTGAGTTCGCTCAAACACGTTTACCTTGTTTGATAGTGGTGAAAACTCATTTGCCTTGCTCAGGGGCATCATTTTGGGGGCAGGGGGTGACGACCCCTGCCAAGAAATACATCCAGAACTTCGCTTGCCCATCCCTGGCTTTTGCTTTTGGCACTCCTTTGTGGGAAATGTGGCACCTGGAACACCAATATTGCACCCAAAATGAACCCTGAATGTAAAAATTTTTGATCTTCTGGGGGTTACTCCCCTCAGACCCCAAGACCAGAGGCTCTGCCCCAAAACACAATTTCTGGGAGGCTTCACTCCCAGACTCCACTATTGAGCTGTGCCCAGATCCTTCACTTCGATATTCCTTGAAATGATGCCCTGACTTTAGGAATCATCATGGTCTCATTCTCAGCATTCTCAGAACAGAATGGGACTTGTCTGTGTGAAGATGGATTGCGATGTTAACAAGCAGAATGATCATGGCCAAGATAAAAACCACTGTGGATTGAAAAATGGAGAGGGATTTTTGGCTCATGTGGAAACCCAAGATCTCTGTGATCTGTTCTTCACAGTTCATTTCTTACTGAAATTAAATCCTTTTAACCTGGAATTTGGGGGCTCAAACCTTTCCCCAAACACAAAATTAACACCTTGATAATGCCTGAAAGATGCAGATTTTGAAGTTGCTTTTCCAAGTAAATTTACATGGAAAGTATGCTCATTTTCAGCAATTTGGGGAAGGGACCTGCACCGCTCCTTCTCATGAAAATTTTGTGTATGCCCAAAACCAATCAATTTGGTGCTAACTGCCAGGCTGTCTAATCATTTCTTGTGAAATGGTTGTTTGCAGGTCTATAGAAACAAGAGGTGGAGACCAATATTATCAGATCAACTTGTACCTGGTGACATGGTTTCAATTACAAGGTCTCAACAGGATCACTTGGTGCCTTGTGACTTACTGCTTATTAGGGGCCAATGTATTGTTGATGAGAGCATGTTGACGGGTAAGTTGCCTCTTGTATCAAACCATCATACAGGCACTTCTCTTCCAATGACCTGCTTTGCCAACCTCAAGTGAAGGAATACCGCACACCCGATGATGGTGTGGAGCCACAAAAACTGCGGCACATCATCTCACATTGTTCGACCAATCCCTGTGATCCCCTCACATTTTTAGGGGTTGTGCGATTAATTATTAGGGTGGAAAATGCAAAAAATGTCAATGACAAGCAAAAAAAATGTTTTGGCAACACTCGCAGATTGAACTACCTATGCCTATCTTAAGGGGGGGTAAACCATGGTTTTTTGCAAAAACATGGAAAAAAGATGTTTTTTTCTTTTTATGTTTATGTTATAGCCCAGACTTTACCATTTCCAAAACTCTCTTCAGATTTTCTGTAACTCAAATAGTTTTCAAGATAGAACCGATTATCCGAAACTCGTTGCATTGGTTTTCTTGCATTCTCGACACAAACATTTGCGGTTTTCTCGCATTTCTCTTTTTTCAAAAAGCGAAAGCATTCAAAATGCATCTCCTCCCACAATTTTTCATGCAAAATGTTCAAATTTGGTGTACTGGACCAATTTTTCTTGAGGAAACCGAAAATAGAGCCCTTTTTTAGTTTTAAGCTCTATTTTTGGTTTTATTAGCATGCGACCGCAGAAAATCAGCTAAAAATTTGGCGCTTAGCGGTACGGTCACGCTTATTCTGCAATAAATTAAAATCCAGATGCAAATTGGCAAAATTGACTTTTGTGTTGTAGACGCGGTATTTTTGGTCCACAGGGTGAAATATGGCTTCATTCTGCCAGACGGTTTAGGAGGAGATGCATTTTTACCGATGGCCTTTTTCGCGCCTATGTTTATCTGTAACTCCGGTGTAAGGCACACAAATTAACATGTAAATATATCAATCTTCATTATTTTTTATGCTCTTTTCACCTGCAAAATTTCAAAAAAATCCGTCGAGAAACAAAAACGTTCGACGCGTATGGTTTACCCCCCCCCCTTAAAATTTTGTATTTGCAACTTTTTATTCTTTGTCAGCCAATGTTTGCTTTTAGAGGATTTTTGTAACCATTGGAATCAGCAAATAAATGGTCACCCATGTGTGAAAAAAATTGAAACCCCCCATAAGAGGAAACTTTGAGTTTGCTCTTTTAGCTATTCGTTTGCTTTTAGATTTTTATGGATATTTGGAATATATATTTCAAAAAGATAGGGAGACACAAGGAGAATAGGATCAATTTTGGGTTTTGTCATTTTTCAACAAACAAAAGATGCAGTGTCAGGTTTAGTCCCACATCAAAATTTTCAGTTGGTCCCACAAGCTTATTTTCATTACAACAGTCCAGAAAATGCCAATTAATTAATTGCATACCCACCATTTCAACGGTTTATCGAAACCAACAAATGGAAATGCAAAATTCGGTCAAACAAATTCAAATGTCAATTTTGACGTTATTAATTTGACTCTGCGCGCTTTGAACTCTTCGGCAGTGTGTGAGTGAAAATCTTGCTCCTTTTTCATCATTTGTTTCTGTTTGATATAATTAATATACTCATCGCAGGTGAATCTGTTCCACAGATGAAGGAATCAATTGAAAATATGATTGAAAAGGATCATTTGGACATTGAGACAGATGGGAAGCTTCATGTTCTGTTTGGTGGCACTAAAATAGTTCAACACACTCCACCAAGTAAAACTTCAACCATTCCGAGGGGTGAGTTTTTGTAAGCATGTTTCACAACATTGTTGACAGCCAATTACAATAATTATTGCAATCGATGTGGAATAGGTGCCAGCCCGACCAATGGAATCAGCATTTGAAAACAGCTTGGAATCTGTTTTTTATTTCAAGCAGATTACCCTACCTGCAAGTTTCACATGTGTTAGGCATTCAATAGTGCTTCAATTTTTTAAGATGGGGTTGATTTGGTTTTAGTTTGGGGCTTCTAAGTTCTCTCTAACTTGCACAATTGTGGGGAAACAGTTCAGAGTTCTTTCACAAGCTACCAAACTTCTTTCTAACCATTATCTACTCCCGACATAATTCTCACAGTTTTTATATGATAACCACAAACTGGATGACCAATTCTTAACGTTTTTCAACGAGGACATTCTCAACGTTTTTCTTGATAACTATCAAGTTTGCTTGTTGAAACATTCAGAATCAGGCGACACTGTTCGTCTGGACCCAGCTGAAATTGGAAGTTTTGTCGTATTTTAGGAGTTGGACTATCTCTTGGAAGTTAGCAGGTAGGATGTGTACTGATTCCCTTCCAAGTGACCAATGTCATTGCACATGTTTCTTGCTGACTTGCCTCTTATTGCTGCCTAATTTTAGTACAAGATAATGGATGTACAGCATACGTCCTAAGAAATGGATTTGGTACAGCCCAAGGTCGGCTATTGCGCACCATTCTGTTTGGTGTTAAGAGGGTCACAGCAAACAACTTGGAGACCTTTGGCTTCATCTTGTTTCTTCTCATTTTTGCTGTGGCTGCTGCTTCTTACGTCTGGATAAAAGGTGGGCACATGTCACTCCAAAGTTATTTGTGTGGTGAATTATTTCACTTTTTTGTGCTTTTTTAGTCGGTTGAGAGAGCTGCAGGCATTTTTCATGTTTGGTTTTCAAGTTTAAAGATCATTGCAGAACTTGGCTGTTAGCAATGTCTTTTCAAAAGTAGGCCATCGACTTCAAGGCAAACATTTGTGAGAGACCATTCTTCTCAGACATAGCTTAAAACTGCTTTCTCCTGAGACGGTCCAGGCCAAAATATGAGTGAAGGTATTGCGATTCACAGAAGTTTATCGGCACTTTTTTTAAAGAAAGTTGAACTGAAGATTCCCAGAATGGAAGATTCAACAGTCTCGTTGCATATCAAGTTCATCGGGTTTGGACTTATGATGATTAGCCAAAATGAAATTAAAAAATAAAATTTGGAATTAAAAAAACTTTCTTGGTCAACTTTGCATCATTTTCATTGATGCAATCAACGTGATTTAAATACTCAATAAGTGGCGTAATTCGGCGCTTTGGGTGTCGCCAGTTTTTATTTGTCCGCAAGAGGCGCGAATGTCGCTCGGTGGCCTCCTGCAACAAGTAAAATACATTGCGACTATACGGTGGTCGCGGGTTGTCACCCACGGAATCTTGAATATCTCTTGAACCGATTCACGGATTTTGACAGAACTTGTTGTGCTGGAAAGCAGAAAAATGTGCGATTTTGGACGTGTATACCAGCCCCGAATGTTTCGCTGGTAAAATGCACAAACAATTTGAGATGCAAAAGTTTCCAAGTTAAGATGTGATAAAATTCCGGGTTCCTGTCTCACATTTTCATAGATTGCGCGATTTTTTCCGTTGTAACATAGTTTTGACCTGCGGAAGAGTTGTAGAGGAAGCTTTCAGCTTTCCAAAAATACCAAAATCATTGAATTTGAACATCATTTGACCTTTTTAAGATGAGGAAACGCGACATGGAAGCGTTATTTTTTGTTGCGTCGAAATGCTTCCATGTCGTGTTTCTTCTCCATAAAATGGTCAAATGATGTTCCACTTCAATGATTTTGGTATTTTTGGAAAGCTGAAACCTTTCTCTATAACTCTTCCATAGGTCAAAACCATGTTACCACGGGAAAAATCGCCAAGGGAGACGCGGCCTCATCCCCGCTTATTTTTGTGCAGAAAACAAAATGAATGCTTCCGCTTCGCGTCCTTTCTTTTATAAAAGAGCCAAATGGTGTTCAAATGCAATGATTTTGGTGTCTGTGGATAGCTGAGGGCTTCCTCTACAACTCTTCCGCAGGTGAAAACCATGTTATAACGGAAAAAATCGCGCAATCATTGAAAGTATTCAGCAAGAACGCAAAATTTTATCTTATCAAAATTTGAACATATTTTTCCCCGCATGACTGTCAAGTTTTACCTGTGAAAAGTTCGGGATAATTTTACAGTCCTGAAAAGGTCTAATTTTTAGCTTTCCAACACAAAAATTTTGATCAAAATCCGTCATTTGGTTCCAGAGATATTAAACTGTTCGTTGCCGATGCACAGCGACGCATAAATGAACCAGAGCCAGGAAAACCGGCCTCTTGACGGTTCGGCAGAGAAAGGAAAAGAGCGATAATTGGCGCTCGGTGGGCGGGGATGGGCAACGAGAGTTGCGGCACTTGTAAGTATTGAATCACGTTGATGCAATCATGGTGCAGCACAACAAACACACTTTGTATGTAGGTGATCATTAATCTGATCCAGCAGCATAAAAAGGTGAAGTCGAGCGCGGCGAGAATATTTTCCTCGAGCATTTTTTTAATTTTGGAGTTATGCAGTGACAGCCTTCCATTCCACCCACACGTGGTTCTGACCAAAAACCACAATGGTCCAAATCAGAACCGAAGTACATATCTGCCAAGTGCGCAGGGCTGCTCTACCATTTTTGGACACGTTCCTGATGCTCTTACCTCATTTGAAAAATAGAGTGATTTGCAGCAATGGTTGCTTGATAGAGCAAAATAGTCACTTGTCTGTTGGTTAAGATCACAAAAGGTAACCTGGGTCTTCACTCTTCAACTCTCACTCTCGCCGAACCTGGCAGTAACATGTGAACATGATGCCTTTTCTTTGCCATGAGCATGCGGTTGGTTTGGCAAAAAAAATCCACAAATGTGCACTTAGCCGTCTGAACATTCACAACAATCCCTCTGTGCTGTGCTTAATCGGTTCCTTTCTGTGTCCACCAGTATTTGATGCATGCTTTTCGCTTCCATGAAAAACACAGACCACTAGCCAATTTTGTTGTCAGAGTTAGCCTATTAGGTTACGTCTGCCTGATTTGTTTCTTTTTTCCCATATGTCAGCAGGCTACCTATTCCTTATCTATTGCAATAAACAGGCACTGAAGATCCTAACAGAAGCCGGTACAAGTTATTCCTCGAGTGCAGTCTCATATTGACATCAGTTGTGCCTCCGGAGTTGCCAATTGAATTATCTCTGGCCGTAAACACTTCACTTGTATCTCTGGCAAAACTAGGTTTGCTTCCATTTCAACCTTTCGCTTTCTATGCCTACCTAATGTGTCTGTCTGTTAGTTCTGAAGTGTAATGTGTAATTTTTGCTTCTACCCGGCCAATGATGGCAAATTCCAAGTCAACTGAAGGCAAATCAGCTTGTTTTTGACCATCCTTGCATTTTGTGAACTACAGCAGATCTTGATTAGAAGTTGTGTTTTGCAGGAATGCACTGCTACGTAGTGATGTGAAGATTCAGTTGTGAGTGTGAAGTTGAGTGGGTGCAAATTTTCTCTCACAAGATGAATCAATAATCGTGAGTTAGTTGTGATCATTGCAGGGAAAGCATTCAAAATATGATGCGATGCCCGTCCATGACTGATGTCTACAGTAGAATTGCAATGAAACCTCAATGAGAATGTGCACACCACTTCTTCACATTTCTCATTTGTGATTTTGTCGGGAGGAAGTGAGGTGGGAGCTGTTTGCTGCTGAATGTTTGAATTTGATAATTCAATTTTCAAGGACAAATCTTGCGTAAATTGACACCATGAATGCACCAACGAAGAGCTACCAAATGGCATTTTCTGGTCATTAAAAGGATTGACCTGGCAAAACTGGTGCCCTTAATAAAAAAATAATTATATTCACCTTTTCTCCCGGTTTTGGCAACAGCAAGTGGTTTCCCATTCCCCAATCTCTTGCCTTGTTTTTTTCCAGGTGTTTATTGTACCGAGCCATTCAGAATTCCTTTCGCTGGAAAAATTCATATTTGCTGTTTTGATAAGACTGGCACTTTAACAAGTGATAATCTCATCGTCGAAGGTGTGGCTGGCCTGAAGTAAGTTGTTCTAAGGGAGAGGACGCTAAAATTTTATTTGACAAGGCGGGATGTTATGGAAGAGACATGTGAATTATTCACAAAATGCAAAACGATCAATGATTTGCAAGTGGCTTTCCTTTTCACTGCCAGGGACAAGTCCGCAATAATTATTGTTTTCGTTCTCTACTAACTGGTGCATACCCCCTTCACATTGGGTTTCTTTGCCTTTTTCATGTGAAGGAGTGGTTAATCTGACAGAATCTGAAGATTTCCAGAACTGAGAAAGGCTGGCAAAACACCTAAAATTATGTGCCTGCCACAATCTCATTTCTGCTGCTCCTTTTGACTGCGTCACGATTTAAAACATCCATTCCACCGTGATCTCCATTCATGGCAATGTTGTAGCACCTAACCCGTGCCTGCCTCCTCTTCTCTTTGCACAATGCATTGTCTGGTCATGTGTTGGTTTTGACGCACTCTCATCTCCAGTGCTGTGCTGTGTGCTGCCGCAGCATTCTCGTTCAATGGAATGGAGGCCCTGCTGCATCTGCTTCACAGTTATGAAGGATGGCTTCAGGCATCTGTTCTTGCTTTTCACAAGATGGTGATGTAGATTTTGTTCAGAGAAATTTTGATGTTTAAGTTCACTCGCTAATTCAGCCAATTGGAATGCATTCTTTTGAAATGTAGAGGCAATTGTCAAGGCCATTGATATTTTGACAATTATTGGGAAACTTTTGCGACTTTAGTTGATTTTATCACTTTTGACATTATTTTTATCACTTTGTTGATTATTCTCCACTCAGTTTTGCTTATCTCGTCGTTTCTTTCTCCTAGTGGCAAAGAGGAGGTTGTGCCAGTGGAGAGTATTCCGCTGAAGACAATACAGGTTCTGGCAACATGCCAGTCACTTGTTCAATTAGAAGATGGTCTGGTTGGTGATCCGCTTGAGAAAGCAACATTGGCTGCTATTGATTGGACGATCACCAAAGGTAAGTGCCTTTGTGCGAAGCTATCACTGTGTCTGTGTAAAGCTACTATTTCTCGGCACTGTTACCATGACAGGCATACTCGTACACCACTTTGTGTGATTTGAACGGCCTCTGTCACTCATGGGTGATGACACATGGACATGTCATTCATTAACATTTCGTCCGGCACGGCAAATTTGGGTGACAGGATCATTTGGGTTTCATCCCCAATCTGAGTGATGATCATTTGGGTTGCAACCCTAATCTGGGTGACAAGATCATTTGGGTTGCAACCCTTGATCTGGGTGGCATGATCATTTTGGTTGCAACCCTAATCTGGGTGACATGATAATTTAGGTTACAACCTCTGGCTCACGACATGATCATTTTGAGTTGCAACCCCAATCTGGGTGACATGATAATTTGGTTTGCAAGCCTGATCTGGGTGACATGATTTGGGTTGCAACCCCTGATCTCGGTGGCATGATCATTTGGGTTGCAACCCCTGATCTGGGTGACGCGATCATTTGGGTTGCAACCCTGACCTGGGTTGCATGGCATTCAACCCATAATATGGGTGACATGATCATTTGGGTTGCAACCCCAATCTGGGCCACATTATCATTTGGGTTGCAACCCTGATCTGGGTGACGTATTACTTGGGTTGCAATCCTGATCTGGGTGATATGGTACCTATTTGGGTGCAACTCTTTTTGGGTGAATGACCGTTTGGGTAGCAACTCCAACAGGGTCAAATGATCATTTGGGTTGAAACCCCAATCTGGGTGATGAGATTATTTGGTTTGCAACCCTTAATTTTTGGTGACATGTCTTTTGGACAGCCAGTGCTTTTTGCAATATGCTAAAAATCGCGTTCTTGCGATTGCAAAATAATGCCATTTTCCTGATGTTGCAATTGTTCTCCAGGAGATGCTGTGTTGCCCAAATCGACCAACGAAAAGAAGTCAACAGGGTTGAAGATTGTTACACGTCACCACTTTTCATCGGCTCTGAAACGGATGTGTGTTGTTGCTGGATACATTCAGCCTGGTGCATCGGATACGGTTTTCATATCGGCCGTTAAAGGAGCACCCGAAACGTTGAAATCAATGGTGAGCAATAATTGTGTGAGTCGGCGCCTTCGATAGCAGATTGCAGTCGGGAATGATTTCCTGGTTTCGCAACCTTTTGCTGATGCCAGGCTTCACAACACTGCCAGTTAACCGTTCACATTTTTTGGGTGTTACTCGACCACAGATCGAGGGTTTTCATCATCGCAGTTTTGATCATTCGTTGTGTGGTGTTACTCCAGCGCAAATTGTCATATACTTTGCCTGTGAGCTCTTGTCTGGAGACTGATTTTGTCTCGACAAGTTTGAGATTGATCTTGTCTGACCACAAATTGTTGTGCTTTGCCTGTGAGCCCTTGTCCGGAAACCTGATTGTTCCACATTGAATCATGGCTTACGCTACATGACATTTTAATATTCATATAAAAATTTGATTATAGGCATAGCTTGGAATTGTCCACAAACTGGCATTAGGCATAATGTGAATGATGAGAGGGGTAGATGTACGTTCTTAACAGTGATGTGAAATTAAGTTTTTAGCCGTTTGGTCAAAAGGGTTAATCAATGCACGGGCCAATTTTTTCTGCCAAGAACAGGAAACAAAGTTGACAAAATAACACAATGCCGCTAGCCGGTAAATGTTGAAAAATGTCTCCCCCTCGAATGTGGGGCTCTATCAAGCACAAGAATGTCGCATTTTTCAACTGAGTCTGAGGCGAAGCACAGAAAGGGGAGAGGTGGACTTATCCCCTTCTCTAAAACACGGACAGATGGCCCAGACTTGCCTATTTTCTGGGCTGTAATGGCATTATTGGCCAGAGTTAAGATTAGAGTGTATATTTTCCAAAAACGTGCTGCACAAGTTCTTGACTCCACAGAACACCAAATTTCAATTTGTCAAAAATTTGTTTTACTTATCCTGTCGTCCGTTTCTCCAAGACAGCCGAATAAGAATTGAATGAAAAATATGTTTGTATCAAAAACGTTGTGATTGACCACAGCAAACAGAAATTTGAATCATGATGAAGTCCAATTTGCACTGTTGCAATGTTTTTATTTCGATATCCCCACAACTTACCAACATTTCTTTCATTCCAAATTTTCTGCCTTTCGCTTAGTTCTCCGAGGTTCCACCAAAATACGACCAGATCCATGTTTCGCTGGCTCGTCGTGGTGCAAGAGTTCTTGCCCTTGGCAGGAAGGAGCTTGGAACGATGGCCCACCAACAACTGAAGGATTTGACGAGAGAGCAACTCGAATCGGGGTTGACATTTGCTGGCTTTGTTGTGATATCTTGCCCACTGAAGGCAGACTCTAAACATGTGATGGAACAGATAATCGAGTCATCTCACCAGGTAAACAAAATTTTTTCCAGTCAACAGAACTTTATTATCATCCTAGTGTAGCAGTTTTTCGGCTGTGCGGAGAGACTTTGCTTCGCCTTTTTTTTAAAGTTTCATCGAATGTTGATTAGTTTTTGATGCTGATTTTTTTCATGGAATGGTGCTTATATGCATTTTTTTCTTTTTCAATATGATTTCCAAACTAAGGGATAATCAGCTGTTTCTTGTGATTGATCCGGTCCAAGAATTGCGGACTCGTCTTGCAACCACCAGCAGGCTCCTCTCATGTGGCAACTGATGAAGTTGGTGTGAGGGGACAGACAGAAACGGAACTGTAATTTCTGGAAAATTTGATCAATCATACCACTTATTTCTGTAATTGAATGGTTGAGAATCAAAAGGAATTAAGTCCACACAACATAGTTCTGAGAAAAATACAAAAAACTGTCTGTGCCGATTTTTTTCGATGCGAGTTTCCGGGTGTTTGCTATGCCCAAAGGGGTCGTTATAGTGGGTCTGCTCGCCTGGAAGGCAAACACTGGGTGCTCACAGTGCGGAAATATCGCTTACAGAAAGGCGTGGACTTAATTCCTTTTGAAAGTCAACTGTTGGAAGTGGATCAAAATCAAAGCGCTGCTCGTTTGGAAATCCATGATGCATTCCTGGTCAATGGCTTTCGGATGATTTACGTTTGTTGCAAGCGTGTCTGCAGGTTTGACTTGGCAAAGAAGCAAAAATTTATTGAAGCAGGGCCCAGATGGACGATTGTTCTTTGTTTGACTGAACACATGGAAAAGTGCAAAGTTCAAGGCAACGTTATAAAAACTTTCTGCAGTGGAAACAGGAATGTTCGACAGGATATTGTCGCTCTCGGAACCACAAATAAGAGACCTATCTCACATCTGTGGTCTCATCTCCAAATCACAGAATTTCTTTTCCAACCTGAAGATCATTTCGTCTTATTTCGCCCAACGGGCTCCACTTCAGAGGAGTCAGAGCCAGCCATAACACTGTAGCCACTTTTTTCACTTGATCAAAATTCAAAGAAATTGAGATTTTTAACTAAAACAGCCAAGCAGCCAATAACACAAGCCCCAACCGCTAAATTCGAATTTAGGCATGAACAGACAATAAATTATGAATGCTTATTCCGCACTGCACAAAGTATTGCAGATACGGGATTTTGGCCTACTCATGACTGTAAAAACAACATAATGATCATAGCTGTTGTTTAAGGTGAGCGAAAAACCCATGCAACAAGCATAAACTACGAGTATGTGAGAGAAAAACGAAGTGAGATAGCAAAAGAGATGCACATAGCTACTTCAGAAGTACGAGAAGAGAGCCGATGAGAATCAAAAGGGATTAAGTCCATGGACCTTTTGATAATCACTGGAAATATTTCGGCTTCATAAAACCCAGGAACGGCAACGGACAAAATTCTTTTTGATTCTCCCGCATGCGGGCACCCGTGAAGAAGATTCTCCAAGCAAAAACTCAATTTCGTCAAAATGTGGACTTAATTCCTTTTGATTCTCAGCCATTCAATTAAAATTTCGAAAGAAAATTGTCACTGGGTTCTGTAAGTGTAGAGATATTTGTACAATTCTGAACAAGTAGCATTAAAATCTAAACCTGAATTCGAAGTCAAAATCTAAATTGCTTTAGACAATCTTTTTAAATATCTGATCAGAATTCATTGATATTGCTCGCCATGGGGTTTCGGTCCATTTTGCACTTTTTGTGGGGCTGCAACCAGTGCAGGTCAACCAGATGCGGCTCCGAATGTTCCATTTAGGCGGCAAATGGTTCACAGACCCGATTTGTTTTTGGTGGAGGAATGCAAAGAGGGTATTTTTCAGATTCAAAAATGAAGCCGCACAAAAGGGTGCACATTACGTTGGGTATCGGTATGTAAATTTGAAGATTCCCTTGATGCGAATTCTGTAAAATTGGTCACACCAGCACATTTCAACTTGACACATTCCGCATGATTTGGACCTGATTCTTCTTCATATGCGCAGATCCTGGGGGGGACGGGGGGGGGACACGTCCCCCCCAATATTTCAAAAGTCATGAATTGTCCCCTCCAAAATTTAAGCTATGAATTTTCTTCGCCAAAGATGAAAAAGTGGAATCGGTTGATGTCCTGCCAGAAATGTTTCAAAAATCAGTTTCCTGACTCACTGAATTTTCAGGAAAAGGTTCATGAATTTCTTGTGAAATTACTGTCAGGCCAATGCTCTATTGCCTCAATCACATTTTGCTTGTGGCCAGCCGAGGTATACTGTGAAGGAGCCGAGTTGTGGCAGTAGTTGGTTTTTGTTGGTGAAGGCAGGATCTGCTCACGGAGAAGACCGAGCCCATTCAAGATTGCATTCCTGATGGCATCGATCTCCCCTTTTCATATTGGGTTTATGTCAACAACTAGCCTACCCTGTGGCCTATCCATAACACCGCACCAGCCTGACACGTTGCAACCACCGTCAACGATTCTGTCAACCTTTGCTTCCTGTCTTTCCTTCCTGTACCGTGCAAGTGGGATGTGCGTTGTGGGATATGAATCTTTTGCAGCCAACAGATTGTGCATTTATTTTTTTATTCCATTGGCTGAACGCATTTTCCGTGTTTTTAAGGGGCGGGGGTACCTTTGGCAAAGTTGTTTTTTGCAAAAAAAGTTGTTTTGTCGATTTTGTTTTTTTGTATGTACCTACCTATCTTAAAGGCTGAAATCTCTTCTTTCAGAATTTTCAAACCATTTGACTCTATCTCAAGTAGTTTTTGAACAGCATCACATTTTCCGAGGTCACTTTTACAAGTAATATATACCTGGCGCTGAATGCATTTTTGCAATATTTTCACCCAATTATCTGCCAAACTAGGCAAAAAATGAATTTTCTGAGATTGCCAGCCGATTCTACAAATTTTTTACATAGGTATGCCAATTTTCAACCTTATCCTGCTCACCGCAATGAAGTTATGCCCACCGAAAAACCATTGCGAAATGCGAATCTTACTTTATTTTATGCAAAACTTCAATCGCGTTTTCTCGCTTTTGCATTTTCTTGCAATCGAAAAACTTTTTGAAGTGAGATCTCAGGAACTGTGCATGCTAGAAAGGTGAAAATTGGTGTACTTATGTATAAAAGTCTGAAAATCCGGCTGATGAAGCCGGAATTTTGTTTTTCCTACTAGAAATTTTTTTATGACCATGTTTACATGAAAAATGACTCGCAAAACAACAAAATTTGCCGTGCATTGACTTAAATTGCAGATTATGACTAAACCAGGGCCTAAATTGAAATGCCGGCTTCATCAGCCGGATTTTGACACATTTTTACATGTGTACACCAATGTTCACCTTTCCAGCATACACAGTTTCTGAGATCTCACTTCAAATATTTTAAAGTTTTTCCTATTTCCGCTACTAATTTACCTGCTGCCAGAAAACCACAAGAGATACAAGGTTGAAATTTTGCACTGAACATACTCTTATTATGTTTAACAATGCCCCAAAATTTCAGCAAATTCGGATAAGAAACAAAAAAAAATCCGCGAAGGTACCCCCCCCCCTTAATTTTTGCTGCATTTTTTGTTTGTGAACTGCAGTCGCCATCGCCGAATCGTGCCGAAACGTACACGCAATAATTTGTGAATTGAAAGTCACCCGCATTCACGCGGTGTGAAACTCCTGAATCATACATGAACAGGAAAGATGTTTTGCTTTCGCCAAGTACAGGAGCAAGGGATGATTTTACCTTCCAGAAAAGTGTCTTTTTGACAAGATTTTAGTGGAAAATCCACAAATTTTCACCAAAAATGGATCTGAAATTTCAAAATTTCTTCACCTTCTGGGGGACTCCGTCCCCCAGACCCCCTGCCAGGGGCTCTGCCCATTGGAACCCCGCTGGGGCGCTGCCCCAGACCCCGTATGCTGCTGGGGGCTTAGCCCCCAGACCCCCCAAAAATATTCCCGCATCGTCCCCCCCAATATTCGGTCCAGATCTGCGCCCTTGTTCTTCTTTTTTCACTTTCCACCCACTGCCTGTCCCTTTTTATGTCTTCCATGCTTCGGGTATGAACTGAGACAAAACTGAATAAAACAAGTATTTTGGCCTTTTCAATAGAAACAAAAAACACAAAATTTCAGGCACTCGGAATGAAAAATGGTCAAAAAAAGAAACTTAATTCACTGGGAATAACAATGAGTCGAGTGGCCAACTGATATTATTATTATTGACAATTAATTTGCCAAGACACAGTCCGGCGCAAATTAACAAGGACAAATACATTCCTCGAAATACGGCTCTACAGCCTCGTCGTACAAAAAAAAGTCACAATGAAATTAAACCAAATTTGGAATCAATGCTCCTGCAACAATGAGACATCTAGAGGGCCATAGAGAATATTCTTTGAAGTGGTGTTTGAACTGATATTACTTCCATTTCCAAAGGTTCTTGCATCCAGGGAGTTCCACTCTCGCACTGTTCTAGCAACAAAGGAAAACTTCCCAACATCCCTACAGACAGGTCCACATCTCAATTTGAATGCGTGATCGTGTCTACCTAAATAACCAGGGGGTAATAAGCTTTCTTTAATACTTGACCAACCACCTATGTTGTTTAGCCCCTTAAAAAGACCCACCAACCTAGAGGCCTTTCTACGCTTGGCCAATGAGACCCAACCAAGAGCAGTCAACAAATTGGACACACTACGAGAAAATGAATAGCAACCAGTAACAAAACGTGCAGCCCGTCTTTTGCACCCTCTCAAGTTTCTCAACCTCTAACAGGTGATAGGGATCCCAGGCAGCAGATGCATATTCCAGCAGAGAGCGAACAAGAGCAAAATAAACTTTTTCTTTGACGATTTTGCTCGCCCTAAAAAACGCACGCCTGACAAAAAATAGTGCCGAGTTTGCTTTACTAACAACATTTTCAATATGTTTACTCCAACTCAAAGTTTTTGTGAAAGTAACACCTAAGTAAGTTACACTGTCTGCTAAAGGCAAGTCAAAATTTGCGATGCCGTATTTTCCAATAAGAGGGGATGTTTTCCTAGTAAAAGAAACCACCACACACTTCTCAACATTTAGCCGCATCCCCCAGTTGGCACACCACTGCTCAATCTTATACAAATCATCATTGAGGGAACGCACGTCATCAGGTGAGGTAATTTCTCTCATAACAGCACAGTCATCAGCAAAAAGAAATGACTTGCAAACTAAACTATCCGGCAGGTCATTAATATAGAGAGAGAAGAGGGTTGGACCAAGGACGCTCCCCTGTGGAACTCCAGAGGTCACTTTTCCAACATTAGAAAAGGTATTGCTTATCCTAACCTGCTGGGAGCGACGATCAAGGAAATCTGCTATCCAGTTAACCAAAACATCATCAAAATCTATAGACTTCAACTTCGATACCAATGCAGCATGTGGAACTAGGTCAAAAGCCTTTTCAAAATCGATAAACACAACATCTATCTGTCCTCCTCTATCAAGCACCATGGAGATGGTTTGGGAAAAAATTACCAATTGAGTCTCACAGGAAAACCCATTTCGAAAGCCATGCTGATTTGGCTTAATGATTCCTTTTCTTTCCAAGAAATTAACTAGATAGTCATTTATAATATGCTCCATGAGTTTACAACACATACTGGTCAGACTAATTGGCCGATAAGACCGTGCAAACTTCTTATCACCTTTTTTTGGTATTGGACAAACGAAAGCATGTTTCCATTTGATTGGCAGTTGCCCCGATAACAAGGACTTTTTCATTATCACTGTTAAAAATTTTGCAAACACATCAGGAAAAAGCTTAATAAATCGAAAAGAGAAACCATCAGATGTAATACTATTAGAGTTCGGCATTTTCTTTATCCATCTCACAATTTTTGATGGAGTTAACAAACTGTTTACGAAAGTAAAGACATCAGTTGACAATGGACACAAAACAGGCTTACTTTCGGGAGAAAAAACTGCAACAAAATGCTTATTTAACAAATTAGCCTTTTCCAAATCAGAATGCCTAAATATGCCCATTTCATCGAGTAGATACGGAATAGTATTTTCAGAGCCCCTCGAAGAGGAAACAAGATTCCATAATTTTTGTAGTTGTTTTTGACGCCATCCTTGCACAATCCAGATATGTAATTCATATGTGCCAAGTCTTTTTCGGCATTTAACTCACCAAGCAATACCTTATAAGATTCCCTATGAGCAGCAGATCGACCCTTGAGTTTGAAAAGCCTCTTGCACCTGTGCTCAAGGTTCTTTATTTTCTTGGTAAACCATACTGGACGTGAGTTAGTCCTGTGCATAACAAGGGGAACTGCAGCCAAATGCTTGAAAACAACAGAAGTGAAAAGGCACCAAGTTTGCTCAATATCCAGGTAGGGAACCTGGGCAATAAACTCACACAAGTCATCTCTGATGAGATTACTAACAACCTCCTTATTTACTTTTGAAAATTTTGGTGATAAGAATGAGGTGCGAGGAGAGGCAACGTTTTCCAAAGCCAAGTCAAACAATACCAAATGATGGTCACTCAATCCATCCATAACAACAGTGTTTTTGACAAGATTCATTGGCCTTATCAAAAATATGTCCAAAATGTTAGCAGTAGATGAAGTTACACGGGTGGGAGTCCTAACAGATATGTGCTGTACTTGAGCATGTGGTTGGTAACTTGCGGTTGAAAACATGTGGCTAGCATTCGTCGATGAGATTGATGTCTGAGAGAAGGAAATGATAGTTTTTTTGATATTTTTCTTAGTTGGCATGCATGGTTGTTCACTGTTTCAAATGGCCAACATTTGATTTATTTGATACTTGAACTTGCATTGTTATCAATTTGCTGTGAAGAACTGGCAAAATTTGTGATGCTTGTGTTTTTCGCCAGAACAGGAATTACTTTTTATTGCCAGCTATGGCCCCCAAAATGCAGAGCATACGAGTCATGGTCATCCAAGACTGGAAAAGTTGATGTTGTCATCACAATTAAAAATACCACCGTTGTCGATCACCACACACATCCGTCAAGCGTCACATTACACTTCTCTCATTCGTCAATCCAATCACCTTTCACTGCTCTCAATCATCAGCGCAATCATGCTTCCCCAGCTCACAATCATCAATCCAATCACATTTTACTTTTTCACCATACACAGTTCAGCCCTTTTCTGCTATTCTTTTCAACCATTCTCTCTCGGTTATTTCACTTCTTTCACCATTTGACATTTCACTCGCTGATACGAGTGCTGTCATCACTTGGTCATTTCACTTCATTCACATTTTTCATTTGCAATGACTATTCTGATCAGTGTGTTATTCTGAGGATGACTTTTTCCAGGTTGCAATGATCACAGGTGATAATCCACTGACTGCGTGTCATGTCGGGAAGAAGCTGTGTTTCACAAGAAAAGGACTCACCTTGATATTGGTCAATGGTGGGGATGCGGACAATTGGTTTTGGGAGAGTATTGATCAGAGGAGGCGACTAAAGGTCAATCCGGATGAGGGATACAAGAAGTTTGTTGCCAATTATGACCTCTGCTTGACTGGAGATGTAAGGAAAACAATAAAATAACTACTGTCCCACATTCGTAATAACTAATAATTGGCAGACTCGTGCGCTGTCCTTCATTGTGGATTTCTTTGTTGTTGCACATGTGGTTGTTCTGTGTGATCAACGTCTGAAGGTCAAAAGGTCGTCGCTGAAGGTCTGTACATTTTTTACAGACAAAATGATAGCTGAATGAATACTTTATTACCTACTTTTCCTGTTTGCCCCTTTGCTGTGCCATCCTGTGATTCAGGACATCTCTTCCCTGGCTGTGACTGCTTTGATATCCATTCTCAGCAGAAAACGTCCTTCACAATTGATATATTGCTTCTTCCCAACCTGCACTTTGCTCCAGTTCCGTTTCATTTCGGGAATTCCCTGCTTCTCTCCCTAATGCTCCCATCAGAACTGTAGTGCACATAGATTTGGTTGCATTGAGAAATTGGCAGTCGGGAAAGAGTAACGTGTCTAACATTATTTCTGCTACCTACCCTAGATTATCAGGTCTGTTGATTATCACTTGGCCTGTTGTGCCACTGACACACAGGTTTGTTTACTTACACTGTCAATTCCAATCACTGCGATGATGGGTTGGGGTGAAACAAATTTTAACAGGTGGCTGGTAATGCCATGAAATAAACATAGTATGTGTGTGCAGATTCACCCACAGCACTGATTTGCAAGTCTGCCCACAATGTGGGTTCCCTGTCTGCTCTTGTCTTTTATTTTGCTGCATATCTTATGCTGCATCTCATCCCACACCTCCACTTCCTGCATCTATCCCACACCTCCAACGGATGTGCCAAAGGTGACTGGCCCAGCCCGTCAAAATCATGGGAAAGAAGGTACGTTGGTCAGAGCTCAAGATGACACAGCTGGCCAAAAACCTCTGTGCAATCTCTCATTCAAGAGCAGAGTTTATCTTTTGTCCATCAGTCATCGTCTATTCTGCTTCCTCTTTCAGGGTCTTGCTTACCTTCAAGCAACGCACAAGAAATTATTGAAGAATATTTTGCCTCACGTCAGCATATTTGCACGGGTTGCACCCAAACAGAAGGAATTTGTGATCACCATGTTGAAATCTCTTGGTTACATTACTCTGATGTGTGGAGATGGCACCAATGATGTTGGTGCTTTGAAGCATGCTGATGCAGGTTGGTAGTTTTGTTTTTGCAACTTTAACTTTTAGGATTTTTTGCACAGGTGTGATTGAATTGTGTTTATAAAAAAAAATGGTTTGCAATTTCTTGGAATAATCAAAGCACCCCCTGTCATTTTTCTTTGAAGATGGGAGGAACTGCAAGAGCCTGGACAACTCGAGTCATCTAAATCTTGACAAGTTTGCAAATGAACTGATAATTGATGTTGATGGTTTTGGCAGGACGAGCTCTCAATTCCTGGCTGTTCAACATTTCAACTGATTCTTCAAGCTATGCCAGGATCAAAAGCCTTGATACCTTATGAAGCCTGTGCTTAAATGAAACCTCTTTCAATTATGATTTCCTTACAGAGAGATTTTCTGTTCATTTCTGGTTGAACCGATACCATGAATTGCGAGTTCTTCTTGCCACCACCATCGGGCTCCCTCTCATGTGGCAACTGATGAAGTGTAAGAGGGACAGACAGAAACGAAGTTGTGATTTCTGGATATTTGATCAACCAGGCCCTTTCTTTTTGTTATTATTTGCATGAGCCACACTTCTGCTGGCTTTTTCAGAGGAGCGGCTTTGTCAGCTGTTAAGGTGTTAGGTCCTGACATAGCTTGAAACCTCAGTTGGAATGTTGAATAGTTTTCGGCGCTGCTTTCCCACGGAATTGTGCTTAAAGGCAACCTTTTTCTATTCTCGTCTAAACTTTTATGTTCTGCACACTTTTCAGGTGTTGCTATTCTATCAGCTGCACCCGTCAAGGTCAGTGGGAAGAAACCAGATACCCCTCCATCTGTCAGAGTCCTTGCACCAAATCACGTTTCCTCACCAGCACCTCAATCAGGGCACAAGAACAGCAGAAAATCTGCAGGAGATACGGTCAAGAACAAGGATAGATCTGGCAGTGTGAATTCTGTGGGAGAACACAATGTAGCATTGCCACCTGGTGTTCAAATGAACCCTCGCTTGGTTAGTTTAGAAAAAAAAATATTATGTTCCAGTTAAACAAAAATGTTCAGCCTACTTTGTTGAGCGATGATTTTGGAGCACAGGGCAAAGTCGAGGCACATTGTTACAGATGGAAGGTACCTTCTCACTGGCAAGAAGTGGCCAATCTTCCAGCATTTTGACTAGGATTTACACCTCTGTCATCAACCGCATTGCACACTTAGATTCTTCGATTGGCCACGAATTTTTTTTCTAATGAGAAAAATTGAGCGACTCGCCCCGCGGAGATTTCATCAGTCCTTATGGTGCAGACGGCTTGCCAGCATCACTACAAACCGAAGACCGAAATACAGAATACCTTGGTCGAAATTTGCACTCAACGATGGGATTTCAGTCAGTGGAAGAAAACACAAGCATGGCATTTCGACCAAGGATTACCTTGGTCGAAATGCCGTGCTGTCTTTTTTTCTTACCACTGATGAAATCCCATCGTTGAGTGTCAAATGCCATAGGACTAAAAAAGTACCAGTCCTTGTGAACTGGTGGGGTGATGAAAGTGCAAACACAAGAGAACAAAAAAAAAAAAGAATTACCAATCGTTTCAGAAAATACCTACTGCAACTTACTTTTACTCACTAGCATGTGGCGCCATCTATAGGATATATTCTAAGCTCAAATCAAAGTTGTGTAAAAACATGAATGTGCTTCATTTGTTGCTGAGTGTTGCCATCTGAGTTCAGAAAGTGCCGAATGAAAGGCACTTTCCCAGTGCCGGTGCCGACCAAAATTCTTGGTGCCACACATCCCTAATTGGTTTTTATTCTCATCTGTCATAATGGTCTCCAAAATGCAGAGCATATGGTCATCCAACTTGGCGTAATCATCACACAATTTAAAATATCACCAACACCATGATCAGTCACCGCACACAGCCATCAAATGTCACACACAATAATTAAACTGCTCTCAATCATCAATCTAATCTAATCACACTTACACTTCTAATTCGCCAATCCAATCACATTTCTTTCCACTGCTCTCAATCATCAATAAAATCACTCTTCACTTTTCCACTACACACAGTTCGACCTTTTTCTGCTATTCTTTTCAAGCATTCTCTCTTGGTTATTTCATTTCTTTCACCATTTCACCTCTCTTGGTCATTGCACTTCTTTCACCATTTCACATTTTTCATTTGCATTGACTAATCTGGTCAGTGTGTTATTCTGAGAATGACTTTTTTTCCAGGTCGCCATGATCACAGGTGATAATCCACTGACTGCGTGTCATGTCGGGAAGAAGCTGTGTTTCACAAGAAAAGGACTCACCTTGATATTGGTCAATGGTGGGGATGCGGATAATTGGTTTTGGGAGAGTATTGATCAGAGGAGGCGACTAAAGGTCAATCCGGATGAGGGATACAAGAAGTTTGTTGCCAATTATGACCTCTGCCTGACTGGAGATGTTAGTAAACATTAACTACTGACCTACATTCATAACGAATGGCAGTCTGGTGCACTGTCCTTCATTGTGTATTTCTTTGTTATTTGCACACTGGTTGTTCTGCCCGATCTCTGAAGGTTAATTCAACATTTTTGAAGAACAAAATGATGTCAGAATGAATACCTTATTGCTGTTCCTATTTGCTCCTTTGCTGCGCTGCCCCGTGATTCAGGACATTCCTTCTCTGGCTTTGAGATCCATTCTCAGCAGTATTCTTTCTCTGCAATTGACATATTCCTTCCTCCCTACCCGCACTCTGTTTCATTTCGGGAATTCCCTGCTTCTCTCACTAATGCTCCCATCAGAACTACAGTGCGCATCGATTTGGTTGCATTGAGAAGTTGACTGCCGGGACGCTTATTAAAGAAATGAGTATGCATTTGGGACCTTTTCCATCCAACTCCGTGTTAAAATCCCGAGGACCTTTTCCATCCAACTCCGTGTTAAAATCCCGACCCTCCAAAACGGGGAAAAATGCTAGAAACAATGGAAAAAGTTTAGGTTTGGTTGGGGGAGGTTAGGTAAGTTAGACAGGTTAGGTTTGGTTACATAAGCTTTATTTTTCACTTTTTCGATACGTGCAAAATCGGGACAAATTTGCTGCCGGGACAGAGCGACTGGGCTTTTTTAACTTCTGATGCGCTTGATTATCAGGCCTGTTGTGTCACTGATGAATGTTCTCTTTTAAGTTACCGTAAACACCTGAGACAGTGAATTATAATTTACCCTACCTGTCTGAATTATGTGTGCCTGCAGTCTGGTTATTTCATCATGCAATCTGGTTATTTCAGCTCTGACTGACCATTTTACATTTCAAACCCAAACATGGGTAATTTTACATTTTCAGACAAACTTCGGGGGAACAAACTTTAATCGGTGGC
>JASGXE010012842.1:0-21063 GCA_030068105.1 Sinentomon sp. SZTP_YWyxl
TGAGGCAAAATCTTTGAACTGAATGTTTCCCTGAAATGTTTCTGATCATCTGAACAAATGCATCTTCCATAAAACCTCCTTCAGCAAAGGCTGCTGCGCAATCAGAGTAGCATCCAAGTTTACGGCAAACTAATTTGCAGTGATCAAAAGAATAGCGAATGGAAACTTCCTGAAAGAGGAACTCCATTGCCCTGCTCACTAATTAAAACTCACGGACTTTCCCACGACAAATATAATTGGGGTATGTGTACAAAAATTGAAACAGTCACCTTGAGCAACAAGGATCTTATTTTACATCAAACAATCAAGGGTACAAGCACCTACCCTAATGATATTTCGGACATTGAAGCCCTTCAAGTTATTCCTGGATGCTTTCTTCTCCAAGGATCTGTCGATCTCTTGTGCCACTGTGCCAATGATATCTGGAGGTATGCAATTCCTCAACAGGCAACTTCTGCCTCGTTGGGCATCTTCGTTTTCTGGAACAACAATGAATATGAATTAAAACATGTTCACAAATAAACCCACCAGTTTAACGACAATAGAAGTGGAGGTAAAAACTGCAACTAGAACCAAGATAAATCATTTATCGAACTCATGGCAGACCCACACACAGGAAGGTAGGCAGGGTTGAAAAAAAATTCAGGAGCACGGAAGCAATGCTCCCTGGACGGATGGGAGCCGACCAGGATCGAAAAGGGCTAGCGAGCAAAAAAAGATAAAAAAAAGCTCTTCGGCCACCAAAATATGACCAGGTTCAAAAATACGTGCTCCAGGTCCCCAAACGACTTTTTGCAGCCCTGAAGGCACTGTACTACTGCACCGAGCCCAACACAGGCTAGGGGAAGCTGCCGAGAGTTTGCATTTTCCTGAACTTCAATTTATCATCAGGAAATCTGCCCGTTCATTGCCATACCTGTGTATGCCTTCCCAAAATATCTTCCTCTAACATGAATAAAGGATTTAACCACTGCCTGAAATGGTCGAGATTTAGTTAAAAGGCACCTAATGGCCTAGAAAGCAACCCTAAACCGTACATACTTTCATCAAATTCAACAAGGTGATAATTTTTTAACATCCAGAAAAGGGCAGGTATTCACTTCCCTCTGGGGAAAGCTGCTGCGATTTGCCCTTTTTGAATCTTGGTTCCGAAAATAAGTAAGGTTTTTGAGAAAGTTATTTTTGACCGATTAGGTACTGAGTTTCTTAGTGGGGCATGACCAGCTGTCTGATTTTCAGTTTGGCTTTCTTCCTGGTAGGTCCACCATGGATGCAATGACACTCATCGTTAATCAAGTCAGGTTGCAGCTAGACCAGGATCGACCCACTGTGGCTCTGATGGTAGATTTTCGAAAAGCTTTTGACAGTGTTGTCCACCCTATTTTGATTGCAAAGCTTTCTAAATATGGAATACGGGGAGTGGCTTTAAAACTTTTTTCTTCTTATTTAAGTGGTCGTACACAGAGGATTCGAGTGGGTTCTTATACATCAGATGAACACCCTGTCACCAAGGGTGTACCTCAAGGCAGTATTTTAGGACCATTGTTGTTTATTCTATATTTAAATGATTTGCTTAGCTTGCTGTCTACTGTTTCCTATCCCGTAGCTTATGCAGATGATCTGACAATTGTTTTATCAGATTCAACAGTTGATGCTTTGTTAGTAAAGTTGAAGAATATTATTAATTTGGTAAATCTGTGGTGTCGTGCAAATGGTTTTGTAATGAATTCTTTGAAATCCACTTACATTTCTTTTTTCTCTCATCGCTACATTTTTCCCCCGCAGCTCAGAATTGGTTGCGATGTCTTTTTGAGAACAAACAACGTAAAACTGTTAGGTATGCACATAGATGAAAAGCTTTCTTGGAAGACGTATACATCTGTCTTGCATAGAAAACTTGTTACCGGCCTTTTATCTACTACGTTTGGCCTCTAAACATTTAGATGCTAAAAGTCTTCGCACACTCTACCATGCTCATTTTGAGAGTTCTGAGGTATTGTGCCCTGTTTGGGGTTGTGGGCCTGACTGCAATATCAAACCCATCAACATCCTGCAGAAAAAGCCATTCGTATTCTAGCATGTCTTCCGTGTAATGCCCACACTCAAGAGTGTTATAAAGCCTTACGGATTCTTAACACATACCAAATCGTTTATTTTCAGCTGCTTGTTTTCATTTTTAAGTTTTTAATCCATTGAACCATGCACGTTCTTCTTCTTGCCATTTCTCCTTTTTACACGCTCTGCCTGAGCCCAGGCCATCGGAAAGCCGCTCATTAAGGTCAAGTACTCGGCCACTGTTACAGTTGTATCATCATAAAACGTCTTTTGGTAGGTCTTCGATTCTTTCACTAGGTTTTCGCATTTGAAACCGCCTTCCAACAACTTTTCATCAAATATCCTCTATCAACATATTCAAATCTCGTCTGAAGCAAGCAATGGTCAATGACCAACTCTTTTTTACATACCAAGGAGGACAGCCAGTTGTTTGAGGGCTTTGTTCTATCCCCCTGTGGACCCTGCCATCAAATAGGTTTTTTTTTTACAAAAACTAAAAGATTTTTCATTTCACCCTATCAGTTAAAGGGTCATCCCCGACCCCTAAGTAAGTGGTTATTCCGTAAAGTTTTGTGTTCCATTTGCATAAGATTAACCTTTTTTCAATTTCTTTTCCCTTTTTTTTTGTGCTCGCATGTGCACTCATTGTCTAGGGATACCACTTCAACTATCTGTGTTCTATGGTGTTTGCCTTTCTTATCGAGCATATTGGTGCTCTACGGTGGTTTATGCATTGGGTTTTGCTTGGCATCTACATTATGGCATCAACATCGGTTATTATCCTGCTTGCAATCAATGTACTTATCTCAAATACGAGGTAAGGTTCTGACATTTATCAAACTACCAATTGGCTTCGAATGTGTCCTTAAATGGTGAGTGTACATGCGTCACAAAGAATATTTGTGCACAAAAATGCATTCCTTGATTTAAATTTGAGTTAAAATAAAAAAGAAAAAAAAAATAGGCTGAAGAGCATGAGATGTAAGCTATTTTAGAAATCGGGATTTCATAAAAGGCCAAATCCATCAGTATTTCCCCAGAAGAAAACTGATTCGGTCGCCAAGACCTGTTAGGCACACTAAAAATTGCAGGCATGCACAGGCAAAAGATGGATCTCGTGGAAAAAACCCAATCAGACGAAGCGATTTTTACCAACACCAAAAGTTTCTGGACCAATGTGTTTAATGATCGTATTTTGAATTAGGTATTGTACCAGCAGACAACAATGCAGGCCTTAAAACAATCCTGGGAGTTAACGACCGTTCAGTGAGGGCATATCAAAGTCTATCCTGGAATAAGGCAGGTATATGGGAGAAACTGCTGATTCATAAATATTTGTGCGGCCACATGTGCAAATGCTTCTGAAAACCCACAAAACAGACCTACCTTCCTTTCATTACAAATCAACATTGATCGATTTTAAATGTGAAGAACAATCATTATCTGAAGTAGGGCCCAAAGAATGTTGATAGGAAACTAACTCTAAGGAAGACTGACGGTCCTGAAAACCTTTTGTGCATCGAATTCTGTCTGCTGCATCAACTGACAACAATGCATCATTGGTGGTTGTAGGTGTGCAGGAAGTATTTTCAGGTTCCCAAATCTGCATTTCACATTCACTATCCGATTCTATGACAGGAATTTCTGCCTCATCTGTGACAAGTTGCCCTGGAGTTCCGTCCCCTTCTGGAGTATCATCTCTGCTGCAGACATCATCTGCCTCCGGTAATTTCACCAGCTGGCAGTTTTCAGGGTCGTAATAAAATGGAACATCACCTCGAGGTTTTCTTTTTTGGAATTCCTTCATCTTCACAAGATGTTAGGTAGATAGGTAGGTATCCTACCTATCATCAACAAACTTCATCAACTGGGTACCTATGATATCAGCTTGCCTGCATTCTAAACTACAAAAGAGTGTGGAAAACACAAAGCCAAGTGAAAAACAAGCCAAGTGAAAAACAACGTTGGGAAAAGAACTGAATCGTTCCTGTTGTGGTTTGGGTAGATGGGTACCTACCCGATTCCTTAACTGAACAAAATAAATGCACAAAAAGTTTAAAGGCCTTTTTCAACAAATTGATAAAATCATGCGATGGAATGGAATGTGACATGAGCCGACTCTTTTGCAGTGGTTTGTCATGGCGAAAAAATGCTTGCCGGGCATCTGCTTGGGGATACCACTAACCAATGGCTTTTATTCCCTGAGACCCCCCACTACTTTGCATGATTATAAACAAGTAGGAAGGTACCTTTGATACCTATGCAATTTTACAGCTTCCTTTGTTTATTATTTTTTATGAATGGCTCTGAAACTCGCAGAAGACATTTTGAGGTGAGGAATTGCTGCAAAGGTCCAGCACCAGCAAACCAAATCTGCACTGAATTAAGATTCTAGAAGTGTGATGCCAAGCAGTCTGGAGGGATGGCAAACAGTCATGATTGACCACATCTGACGGCAATGCTGGATTTAAACCACAACTTGGGAATTTGGCCATGCTTTTTTGGCCGTGTTTGAAGCCGCCACCTACCTCTGGTTCATCACCTACCTTCCGCCCTCAAAACAACCTTCTGTTTCGCTCTTTTCTTTTGCTGTGAACTCCATGAAAGACATAGAGCCTTCCTCATCACCATCAGGCTAACCAGCCTTCCCCATCACCACCATGCCTCCTTCCTCATCACCACCATGCTACCTCATCACCAGCCTTCCACCAGCAGTCTTGTTCATTCCTACCTTACGCCCTCAAAACAAGTCTTTCTTTTCTTCTGCTGTGTGTGGATTCCCTTTGTGGTGGACCGTTTCCGCAGCCTCACTAGGGCTGTGCGAATCTTGATTCGATTCGAAGATTCGATTCGAAAAGCTCGAATCTTGCCCGATTCGATTCGAAAAGATTCAATTCGAAAAATGCGGTGATGTTCGAATCAAGATTCGAGATTCGAGAAAAAGGATTCGATTCGAAAAGATTCGATTCGAGATTCTTGAAGGATTCGAAAAAAATTCGAATCGAATCTCGAATCTCAAATGAAAAATTTGAAAACTTTTTTGCAGAAAAAAAAGCTCAAAAATCGTCAACATTGATCCAAAATTTCGAATGGCAAAGTCAAACAACCAAGTGGATGCCGCCTGGAAGCCATCTTGAAGTAACTGAATTACACTAGATGACAGCCATCTCTCTTACACGAACGTGTGCGTCAGATGTTTTCCCATTACCTGCACTGCCGATCCGCCATCTAGTGTACGCACGTTATCCCGGATTTTGACAGAAAACTTGAAAAGACATGGCGCTCCCATTTCTGTTGTTCAGCATGTTCATTTTGGCTTTTTCTTGTTGTTTTTGTCTTGTTTGCTGTGTTGGAAAACTTGAAAAGACATGGTGCTCCCATTTCTGGTGTTCAGCAAGTTCATTTTGGCTTTTTTGTTGTTTTTGTCTTGTTTGCTGTGTTGGAAAACTTGAAAAGACATGGTGCTCTGCTCCCATTTCTGGTGCTTAGCAAGTTCATTTTGGCTTTTTTTGTTGTGTTTGTCTTGTTTGCTGTGTTGGAAAACTTGAAAAGACATGGTGTCCAATTTCTGGAGTTCAGCAAGTTCATTTTGGCTTTTTTTGCTGTTTTTGTCTTGTTTGCTGTGTTGGAAAACTTGAAAAGACATGGTGCTCTGCTCCCATTTCTGGTGTTCAGCAAGTTCATTTTGGCTTTTTTTTTTGTCTTGTTTGCTGTGTTGGAAAACTTGAAAAGACATGGTGCTCGGCTCCCATTTCTGGTGTTCAGCAAGTTCATTTTGGCTTTTTTTTTTGTTGTTTTTGTCTTGTTTGCTCTGTTGGAAAACTTGAAAAGACATGGTGCTCTGCTCCCATTTCTGGTGTTCAGCAAGTTCATTTTGGTTTTTTTGTTGTGTTTGTCTTGTTTGCTGTGGTTCTACTGGTAAAACAAAAACACCTGGAATAAATGTTTCTTTGTATTCCAGTTTTTGACAGCAAAAGCTCTCATTATCTTCAATAATTTTAGGCCAATTATCTTTCATGATGATTTTGTACCAGATATTGGCTAGAGTTTTTGCCCTGCCATTTTACCAGGTTATCAGCAGGAAGGAAAATCAGATTGTAATCAGGTGGGTACCTACCTACCATCATTTGGCTAGGCGCCTACCAAAATGATATGCCTATTCAGCCAAAACAGATTGGCCTAATATCACTGACGAAGTAACCTGCCTGTTGACACTTCATCCTGTGACCTCTACTAGGTACCTGCCTAGTACTAGGTACCTACCTACCTTGGTACCTAGCCTACCTACCTATCTACTAGGTACCTACCTGCCTTGTGTTTTTCATTCCTTTCTCTGCATTTATTGCTGCAGAGCATTACCTGCATGCCAGGCCAGGCATAAGTACATGCAGTCAGGGTAGGTAACTAGTCGTAGGTACCTACCTACCTTGCTTTGCTTTATCAAGAGAGGTAGGTACCCAGGTACCTATAGCTGGTGTCCCACCTCACCTCATGCTGGAACCAATGATAGGTAGGTACCTGCCTATACTCGCTGCTTGGTAGGTACCCACCCAGTGCATCTCGTGTTTTATTCTGAGGGACATTGGCCTACCCCCATACATTAATGGCACTTATAGTAGGGGTAACAAGTGGTAGGTACCTACCTGCCTTGCCTTACTTCGTTGAGACAAGTAGGTAGGTACCACCTAACCTACCTACCTCTTACTGGTGTCTCGCCTCATTCTGGAACCCATGCTCTGTCTTCCTAAATTTGCGCAATCCCCATTTGTGGTGTACCTACCTAATCTTCATTCAATTCAATTCACAAACTTGATTCACATTTACACATGCTTTGTGCTTGGAAATTAATGTGCCTGAGATAAAATTAGGAAGATTCGAAATGAGATTCGATTCGAGAAAGCGATTCGATGCCGATTCGAACTTAACGATTCGACTCTACTACTTCTATTACTATTTTACTCGAGAAGATTCGATTCGAAAGTGGAGAAGGGATTCGGATTCGATTCGAGATTCGAAGAAGCAGGATTCGATTCGAGAGATTCGATTCGAAAGCCGATTCGCACAGCCCTAAGCCTCACCACAACGCCACCATCCAGGCTTGGGTTCCGCCTTCGTCCATCCCCGTCCTTCCGCCTTCATCCGCCTTCCGCCGTCCAAGCCTTTTTGTCAGTTGGCAGTGATCTTATTGGGTTTTGGTTGTGATTGGAGTGGGACTTAATTCCACTCACGTGGAGTGGAATACCACTCACGTGGAGTGGAACACTGCCATCTCTGGGTGTCCATTTGCATATCGTGAGCAGCCCAAGATGACCTGATTTTGAGTTCCACGACGCAACACTTCGAGGCAAAAGCCGAATCCGACTGCTGATGAAAAGGTGGGCCACTCGAAGGAGGGCCACTCACTAGGTACTACTATGTTGGGGGCCACAGGCAGTAAAAGCCATTGGACGTGGTAAACCCCGGTCAGACATCTCATCTCAAATCTGGTTTTGATGTGATGACATCATTGATTGCAAGTTTCTGAACAAAGCGTGCCTCAATGAAATTCAGATTGTTTTGGTAATCCTTTACCTAAAGCAGTAGCATAAAGAGGGAACAGATTCTGGTTTGAGGAGCAGGAAGAAAAAAGGTTTAACATTTTGAGGTATTTTTGGCGAAGACTGGTATTAAACCAAGGTGAGAGGGACAGATTTCTAATTTTAATTGGATCCCGCATAGGAATAAAGTGATCAATGGGGTGGTCCCTGAAAACCGGACAGCCGGACAGGACTGCCGGTCAGGACCACCGGACCGACCCGGACGGGTTACGTTAGGTTAGATTAGGTTAGAATAGTCTATCCTAACCTAATCTAACCTAACCTAACCTGTCCGGGTCGGTCCGTAGATCCCTCCGGCCCATTTCCATCAGCACAACTGCTACTGCTACATATGATGGTGTCAGTGTCAACATTCGGGTCATTGGGTTGGACTAAAGGTGGCAGAATCGTCAATGACCTAAAAAAGAATTGTTGGAGCGAGTAAGCTGGACAGTTACATTCTGAGCTCCAGTTTTAGAATAGTGGAAGCCATCCTCGGAGATAGCAGATGATTGGATGTGACGAAGATCCAGAAAGTTGATATTGACAAGATTCTGGCTAAAGGAGGCCAATGCATCGTTCAGCTTGGAAATTTTTTGGTTTATGAACGGATCAAGCGGCCTAGGGGGGATTGAGCAAATGCCAAATATTCATGCTGAAGTTCATTCCTGGAGAAGCTAGACAGGTAGCTGTATTGAAGTCACCTATCAACCTCGTGACTGACAACAGAGCATGGGGTACGGATGTATGAATAATATCAATTTCCCCGATGACTAAGTTGACTATGAGGCGGTTACAGTCACCCATACTTTTTAGGCATTGTTGAAAATTGGATACACCCCATGAATATCGAGACCTTTCCTCCATCTGGTAAATCTTGCACATCCACCTGCCAACCTGCCTTGCCAAGAAAAGGTATAGGTATTTTAAATTTGAGCTGCCAAAGACAAGATAATGTCCTTTGGCCCATCACCTTTCCTGACAAAAGAGGTGGCAGGGGCAGGCTCAGCCTGCATGCATGGGCCAGGAGGAGAAAAAGAGTTGTTTTGTCGGATATTAAGGGCAGGACCAGGTCTCACAGGTGTGCTTGTGCTTCCAGCTGAACTCTCTGCAGGCAAACCAGCAGCAAGTGAGGAAGGAGGTGGTGATTTTGATTTGCTCAGCTCCAACACCTGCGCTTTAAGAATGGAGACATCAGCTACGAGTGGGCAGGGTGGTGGTGGTGGTGACCTTGGTCTGCGCAACTCCAACATCTCTGCCTTCAGGTTGCAGATTTCGGCCCTGAGACAAGCCACTTCAGCTGTGAGGATGCAAAATCTGCAAGTAGGTATATGGCAGGGCACCCGCATCCTGAAAGGACACAGACAATCCACTATCCAGACGATCCAAAAGGTATCCATTGAGAACACTGATCACACGTGATTCAATCATCAGAATCGGAAGCAAGGTTGGCTTTTGATTTTTTAGAATTGCCGGCAGCAGCATTTGCCAGTTTTGGTTTGGAAGTTGGGATACGGGTGGGAGTTGGCCCAGGATTCTGCTCAACATCTCCACAACAAATCAATAGAAGCTGGAAAAGACAAGAGCCCAGAGCGAGGGACAAGGCACTGCGACCAAAAATCCAATTCTGTCTACCAAGAGAGATTGACCCATGATCCTTCAGGGCGATATGGGAAAAATCATGAGAAGTAACCACAACCAGAGAAAATTTTCCGAAATTGGATTTTTTATGATGTGTGGGTGGCTTGGCGCCAAGCCCCAGCGAAAAATAACTGGATGCGGGGTTTGAGGTGAAAGCAAAAAACAAAAACAACAGAAGCCAGAATGAAAAAACAAGATTTGCCACTGCAGCTATTTCCGACCCCCTTGCAACAAAACAGCCGTCTGTCCTGCAGGTCAAGGCCACGCATGCAACACCCGAGACGCACCGTCTCCCAATTGCCGCCGCGGGTCCTCTCCGTCCTAACCACCTGAAAGGTTTACTTTGTCGGGAAACGAAAAGGATCAACGACCGGAATCCGATGCGCTCGAGTCACAGTCTCACAATCTCAGCACACTTTTTTTTTTTTTTTTTTTTTTTTAGAAATATATGGCGCGACCCCTCATCGCCGACGCGATGAGGCCACGAAGGAGGCCAGAAAACAAAAGACCCAATAGTGAGTGAGTCGGAGCGCATGAAAAAGAAAATCCAACAACACAGCATCATCAGGGAATAGGGATGCAATGTTGTTAGCATCTATAAACTATGTTGGGGGCCACAGGCAATAAAAGCCATTGGACGTGGTAAACCCCGGTCAGGCATGCATCATTTTTTTGCCTCGGCAATTACCACGACAACAATAAAGTCGTCATGTTCTCTCACCGAGGCAGCATGCATCTTTTCGGCCAGCGAGGTGAACGGATGTAGGTTACACAAAAAGAAACGAAACGTGGAATGCAAGTGCAAACCATTGGTGCATGAAGTGAATTTTTAGAAACCCAATGTGGGTGTTGTCGATGGCAATGTCAAAAAAGAAAAAACAAACAAATAGCAACGAACCAGATCAGGTATGCAATGTGAAAATTCCACCAATGGCATCGTCCACAAGGTCGGAGATGATTTCAGCAGCAGGAAGATCATTGGATCACAAAAAACAGGCCCAAAACGGTGCACAATAATTGTTCACCATAAATTCACAAAACAGCTCACCATAAATTTAATGTTTCATTATTCAATGCATGTAAAAATAAAGAGAACGAGAAAAAGGCATGGTTAGACAATGATCCTTGTAGAAAAGAAACTAAGCAGGGAATAAACAAGTAGCTACCTAATCAAGGTTGGAACCAACCTAATGAGGTAATACACTAAGCTTGGGCTTTATGGCAGATAAAAAACTGGTGTCAGATTTGTTCAACATGTCATGGGAAATTCCAAGCCTGTTCCAGAGAAACAGGAAATTGTTTAGGAATGAGAACCTAGCGACATTTTTTGACAGTGATGGTGGGACAAATGAAACGGTTGTGAAACGGTTGAAAACCCTTGCACTGAACTGTTGCTCATTTGCATCGGTCCATTGGCGTTGGATTTTACCTTCTGACTCCGGACTCTTTGTCCTTCGAAATCATCGGCGGGGGGACTCTGTCCCCAGTTAATTTATTATTTAACGAGGTCACTAGCCCTCGTAGACCCTGTGTTTCTGATCAGGTTACCACGGCATCCAGCCCAGCCACCTTCGCCTTTAATGCACTTCCGAAAGATGAAGTGCATCTCAGGAGGCATTTGCAAAAAAAATAGCATCACATACCCATGTTCAATGTTTCATCGTTTCCAATTCGTCAAGATGACAGGTCGTTGGATTGAGAATCATCACATTGGGAATGTTGAGTCAATTCCGGTGTCGTAGGATATCATCAAAAACAGCACAATGAAAAATTGAACAGTTTTGCGTGTGCAAGTGCAATTTCCAATTTAGACATATATGAGAAAAAGAAGAAGAAAAGAAAATTAAACATTTGTAAGGTCGTACAAATACGAGCCAAACATTTATTGGAAAATGTAGGGGGGTCATACCCTAACCTAAGAAGAACCTACCTATCTGTGAAAACAATGTGATCACCTGGGATAGGCCTAAGAATCTCTACAAGATGAGAGATGTGGTATGGTACCTTCAAACTGACAAGTTCAGCTTATTTGGAGTGGCAATGCCATCCCCAAGAATCTTCAATGCATGGGGATGCAGCCCGGCAGGCATCAGCTGGCAGAGCATCAGGAAATGAGCCAGAAGTTCTCGCGCCGAAGCGGTAAGTAGATCCTTCCAGCCCACTTCCATCAGCTCTACCACTGAATGTGGGTTTTGCCTAGGTAGGAGCACAACCTGAATAGTGTATATGAACCGAACCCCGGACCCCGGCCAGGTCGTCCATTGCTTCAGAGTTTAGGCTTAATCAGTTTAGGCTTAATGATTGACCGAAATTTTGCCTCAGGTAAATGGACCATTTCAGAGGAGATAAAGAGCTTGTTCCACAAGAAAAGGTATCGGTTTATGAAGGAAAACCTATCCACGTTTTTACATAAAACAGGGGGGGTGAAGGAAACGCAGGTCCCTGCCCTTGTTGAATTGTTGTTTGGGGAGAGAGATAAGGTGCAATCCCCCCACCCACCCTCACCGAGGATACATTTCCTGAAAGCTGTGATGCCATGCAGCTGCCTTCTCACTTCAAGGGTGTCCCAACCAAGCTCCTCCCGAAGCAGTGTAACACTAGATTGGAAGGTGAAATTTCCTGTTACAAATCTCACAGCTCTTCGTTGAACGGCTTCAATTGATTCAATATGACATTGTTGATAAGGCTCCCAAGTTGTTGTGGAGTATTCCAGGATTGAGCGCACAGTAGAGAAATACAAAATTGATTTAACCTTTCTGGATGCATAGAAATAATGTCTGATGAGAAATTTCAGTTGCTTGGAGGCACGTTTGACTATTTGAGAGATATGCTCACTCCAACTAAGTTTTGATGTGAAAAGGATACCGAGGTACTTATTTGATTGATGATGGCCTTAACAGAGCTTTACCGTCGACTAGGTAGTCTGAGCACAGAGCAGGAGTGCAACTGAAGGACATGACAGAGGTCTTGGCAACATTAATCTCCATGCTATTTTCAACACACCACATGTAAATGTTGTCAATGTCAGACTGTAAGATTTCGGAATCATCGGGTGAATCGATGATGTGGTAAATAACCACATCGTCAGCAAAGAGCCTAACTTTAGAGCGAACATTCCCTGTCATGTCGTTTATGTAAATGAGAAAAAGAAGTGGTCCACAAACTGACCCTTGTGGTATTCCACTGGATAGTGCGAGGGGTTCCGAAGACTCACCACACACAAGGACTTGGAAGTATCGGTCGGAGATAAAGTTTGAAAGCCACACAAAGAGATTTTCTGGGATCTTTAGCTTGGCAAGTTTTGAAATGAGGATTGATATGGACACTTTATCAAAAGCTTTAACAAGATCTATGAAAATGGCATCAACCTGTTTAGACCCACCAAGTGCAGCCGATAAGTCGTGTACAAAACCGGTTAGCTGGGATTCGCATGAATACTTGGAACGGAAGCCATGCTGCCCAGGAAAGAAGAATTTCTGTCCTTCAAGCAGTCTGTATAGGTAACCTGCAACAATCTTTTCCATGAGCTTTGCAGAGGAACTGATCAAGCTAATCGGTCTGAAGGAAGTAATAGACAGTGCCAGTCCACCCTTGGGGAGAGGTTTCACGATGCTCATCTTCCAGTCAGGGGGAATAGTGTTGTGGACCAAGGATAACGAGAAAAGCACAAAGAGGTATTTTTGAAAAACATCACAATGGTTCTTAAGAAAAGTCATAGGGATATAGTCATAGTCATAGTCACAGTAATAGTCATAGTCACACTCTCGGCTTTCTCAGCACACTCGACTCGCTCCACAGGACAGACCACTGCTTCACCGCAAAAACGTCGGTAACAACGCAAAAAAGAATCGAAACACTGAAAATGGCTCATGGCTCAATTGGCGGCCATGTTGAATTTCGAATTCGAGCGCAGGCAAAATTTTCCGATCCGATCGATCGCGTCGGCGGCTGGAGAGAGAATCAGTGTTGCCAGATGATTTTTTCAAAACCCGCAAGATTTTTGTGAAAAAACCCGCGGAAAAACCGCGGGTTTTTCCGCGGGTTTTGAATTTCAAAAAGTCGCCATAAAACCGCAGGACACAAAAACACGTACACAACTGCGGAAAATCTGAGATTCCACCCAATTTCTGAATGAAAAAATTTTGTGTAAACAATAAACATTCCATATTGGGAAAGGAAACCTCGCTGGACAAGTTTGTTGACAGTTTGTGGAATGAAATGTGAACCATGACTCCCGCAACCGCCCTACACAATTAAGGGCGACATTTTTCCATCTGGATCCGATCTGGAGAGAAGAATGTGGTTATTCGGTTGAATCTGGTTCCATTATTTCAATTTGTTGTTGTGTGCGCAGCAGGATCCAGGATGTTCCAGATGGTGACTTTTCCCAAAAATCACCAAAAAATCCCTCGATCCCTTTTTCCCTCACCGGCTCACAGGTCCGAAAAATCCATCAAAATGGGTAAAGTCCCTCCAATTGACACCACTGGCTGTTTCTTTTGACGAAGTAGCAAACCAGGTGTGAACAGAAACAAAACAAACCAGGTTTAACATGCATTAAAAATCAGCGAGCTGCGAGAGTCAAGCGAATTTCACCAGCAAAGCAAAGTCATTTTTCGACGGCCATTGTGCGTGCCGTAGGTCGAATGCGATTTGCGAATGGTGAATGAATGACACCAAATCATTGAATCAATTCATTCAACTCTGAGACAGTCAATGGATGAATTGAATTTTTGCTCGAAAAATGGTTTGTTCAATTTCCCAGATGAGATAACACAGCGAAAAACTCCACCAAAACCAGAAACAAAGAACAAAAAAATCTGCTGTAAAACAAGCGGAAAAACCGCGAACTGTGGAGCCGGACCCGCGAAAAAACCGCAACCCGCGAAACCTGAAATTGTCCCGCGGGGAAGCTCAAAAACCAGCGGATTTCGCGGGAAAATCCGCGATCTGGAGAGAATGACCATTTTTTGTCCAAAGGAACAAAATGTTCTTCTTCTTCTTGAAGGCTAAGCAGGAGTTGAACAGCAGCCGCTTGCCGGGAGAGAGATGCTGTCACAGTGGCTCAGTTGGTTCGCTGGTCTGACTCCAAATCCGAAGGTTGTGGGTTCGATTCCCGCCACAGTCGGAATTTGTGGGTTGGGTCATGCTCCATTCTGGCTGCAGTGACAGAAAGGGAGACTTAGTGGCAAGTCTTCTAGTCCTTCGGAAGGGACTTTAAGAAGGTGGACTTCTTCGGGAATTGGGTTGGGAATCCCTTGAGCTCAGGAGGAAGTTGCATGCTCTTGAGATTCTCAGAAATTGCATCCTTGACAGAGGTGGGTGGGCAGAAACGTGTTTGCATCCAAGTCTAAACACCGGCTCCACAAGAAAATGTAAAAATCTTTCATTGAAAATCCCTTGCACATTCGGTAACCTGGACAGACACAGTTTCTTTGTTGGCTCTATTTTCCTATGGAATAGTCTAAATCTTACTCCAGACTGCCTTGCAATGAAGGGTCCCGCTTTTCGTGATCATGTCAGGCAGCTACTTGTAAGGTCTTCACCATGCTCATGATCAATCTTCGAACAGATGTGGATGTGGCACTTTTCTGCTATGATTGTTTCCCTGGACTTACTTTGATGTATTTATTTTTTTTTTGAGCGTCTAGGTTTTTCATGACTACTTGTTTATTTTATTTTTCTTGAAAATTTGTTTTTATAAGGTATTCATGTAGGTAGGTATTTATTTTTATTTTTATGTTGGTGTATTTGCAATTTTTTTTTTTTTTTTTTTTTTATTAAATTTATCTTCTCGAACCGGCTTTTTGCGTTTGTATTTTGATAAGAGGTCCTGCCTTCCTTGTTACTCATGGTAAGTACCTACGAAAATAAATGAAGGCAGTGGCCTATTTTTGCATTGTGTGGTGCGTACTAGATCCATAGATCCAGGCTGCCTATCTGAGTTTTGTATTACCTATCAGAAATCCCCTCCTCACCCATAAAAGGGTGCTCGTTTGTTTCTTGGGCTGCAGTGAACATCTCAACTGTGATTGACTTCAGATCGCAAGTGGGTAGCTCTGTTGATTATGCTGACGAGTTGGACTGGGAGGGTCTACTTACCGCTGCGGCGCGAGAACTCCCAGGTTCGCTCTGACGCATCATCGGTGGAGTTGCTTGCAGGTAAACTTTGTTTGACTGGAAGTAAGCCCATTCATTTTTCAATGCAGTCAACATCTCGAAGCTTTTTTGTGAGTAGGATTGGGGTAGGCGAAAAAAGAGAAAAATAGTAGATATCTAGGTAGCTTGCAATCATGTTTAAATTTGGCACATAGGTAGAATACATACCCATAGGTAGTTAATGCAAAAATTCAGTTTGCCTAATTGGTAATTTTTTTCCCCATTCTTGCACGAATCGAATCATTTGAATTTTATGACTGAATTTGTGACTTATCATGTTTGGACATGGACATGTGTTTTTGTTTTGGTGACCATGATGTCACTTTTTGCGCAATTTGACAACTGTGACGAACCACTGGATGGAGATTCTTCATGAAAACGACCACGTGCTGAGATGGTATGTCACCGGTATGTTTTTGTTGCGGTTTTTTTTTTTTTTTTTTTTCTCGCCTTGTTGCCGTACCATTTTTGCACCTCCTTCAATCATTCTCCCCATTGCACCCACACCCAACAACCAACTCGGTTTTTCAAATCTGGGATGCAATGTGGAATATCGGCCCGACTTCTCCCACTTGGGGGACTGTTCTTTTTATTTTCACGGCGCGGTTACTCCGATTCATCGGATTTGCGGTTGCGCCGGCAGTGTAATTTTTTATTTTTTAAGGTGGTCCCGTGTGCAATTCACCATGTGCACGTTAAAGAACACTTAGCCCGTCCAAGAGTGGCGGCAAGTTACAGGAACATAATAAAGCCACAGACACATACAGGGGTACCGAACACCAGTGTGGGTATGGTGAATGATTGGTATGAATGGCGCCAGAGTAAGGCGCAAAGTATGAATGGGTTGGTGTGGGCGAAAAGAAGCCCTGGGGAACACCCCGAAAACCTTACACAAGTTTAAGTTTAAAGTTTTTGCTCATCAGTGTTGCCAGATCGCGGGTTTTCCCGCGAAATTCCGCTGGTTTTTGAGCTCTCCCGCGGGAAAATTTTGGATTTCGCGGGTTGCGGTTTTTTCGCGGGTTCGGCTCCGCAGTTCGCGGTTTTTCCGCTTGTTTTTCCGGCAGATTGTTTTTTTGTTCTTGGTGTCTGATTTTTGCCAGTTTTTGGTGGATTTTTCGATTTTTTCTTGTTTTGGAACACATCATTTTGCAAGAAAAAATTCAATTCATCCAATGACTCAGTTGATTTGTATTAATGAAAAATTCTTTTCATTCATTCATGATTTTTTTTTTTTTCACAAAAGTCAAAATTCACAAGTCGCATTTGACCAACGGCAGGCAATTTCCGCCAGTTTTTGAGCTTCCCCGCGGGAAAATTTTTGGGTTTCGCGGGGTGCGGTTTTTTGCTGGTTCGGCTCCGCAGTTCGCGGTTTTCCGGTTGTTTTTCCGGCAGAAATTTTTTGTTTTTGATTTCTGGTTTTTGGTGGAGTTTTTCAATTTTTTTCCATTCTGGAACAAATTAGTGGCCTGTTTTGCGAGGAAAATTCAATTCATCAACTGACTTTCTCAGAGATGGTTAGGATTCATGATTTGATTTATTCTTTTGTCATTCATTCGTTGTTCGCGAATCGCATTCCACAAATCGCATTTCATTTGAACAACGGCAGAAAAAAGCAGCATTCACCGCCTGAAATTGACTTGCTTTGCTGGTGAAATTCGACATGACTCTCGCTGCTTGCAATGAATACCTGATGCAAGCATGGGCGCAAATCACGGGGGGGGTTGGGGGGGTGCACCCCCCCAGAATTCGGTGAGTGGAATTCTGGAGGGGGTGGGGCCCTTTTGCCAACCCCACAGAGGGCCCCTGCCTCAGCCCTTATTTTCCCCCTCTGGGGCCCTTAGAACGCCAGGGAATCAATCCAGCTCCAGATTTCAACACAAAAACCTCATATCCAAAAAAACTTCAAAAAACACAAGACAAAAAAGGAAAGTAAAAGTGAGTGCCAACCACCTGCTATGACGCTGTGGTAATGCTATGATAGCGAAAAAAATTTATTTATGGAATTCTTGTGGATTTGGGTCCTCTGCCAACCCCACAGAGGGCCCCTGCCTCAGCCCTTAATTAACCCCTCTGGGGCCCTAAAACCTGCAAAACACAACATACTTGTGGGAAAGTAAAAGCGTGGTAAATGACGATGTGGTAAATAACCACATCGTCAGCAAAGAGCCTAACTTTAGAGCGAACATTCCCTGTCATGTCGTTTATGTAAATGAGAAAAAGAAGTGGTCCACAGGCACAAACTGACCCTTGTGGTATTCCACTGGATAGTGCGAGGGGTTCCGAAGACTCACCACACACAAGGACTTGGAAGTATCGGTCGGAGATAAAGTTAGAAAGCCACACAAAGAGATTTTCTGGGATCTTTAGCTTGGCAAGTTTTGAAATGAGGATTGATATGGACACTTTATCAAAAGCTTTAACAAGATCTATGAAAATGGCATCAACCTGTTTAGACCCACCAAGTGCAGCCGATAAGTCGTGTACAAAACCGGTTAGCTGGGATTCGCATGAATACTTGGAACGGAAGCCATGCTGCCCAGGAAAGAAGAATTTCTGTCCTTCAAGCAGTCTGTATAGGTAACCTGCAACAATCTTTTCCATGAGCTTTGCAGAGGAACTGATCAAGCTAATCGGTCTGAAGGAAGTAATAGACAGTGCCAGTCCACCCTTGGGGAGAGGTTTCACGATGCTCATCTTCCAGTCAGGGGGAATAGTGTTGTGGACCAAGGATAACGAGAAAAGCACAAAGAGGTATTTTTGAAAAACATCACAATGGTTCTTAAGAAAAGTCATAGGGATATAGTCATAGTCATAGTCACAGTAATAGTCATAGTCACACTCTCGGCTTTCTCAGCACACTCTCGACTCGCTCCACAGGACAGACCACTGCTTCACCGCAAAAACGTCGGTAACAACGCAAAAAAGAATCGAAACACTGAAAATGGCTCATGGCTCAATTGGCGGCCATGTTGAATTTCGAATTCGAGCGCAGGCAAAATTTTCCGACAAGACAAGACAAGACAAGACAAGACGTAAGGTATGATGCCTTCTTTTCGGCAAAAACCCACAACCCAAAATTTACTCTCGAATAAAAAGACAAAACACCATTGAGAAAAAAAAACAATTTCACTCACTCATAGAACCCCAGCGCAACACAAATTACATACCTACCGACATTAAAAAATACCACAGCGAGACTGCTCCTTCACCAACATGTTCAAAGCTCCTCTTGCCCTGGAATCCAAGATAAGTTAAAGTTAGGCCTACCTACCTACCTAAAGACAAAAATGAATGAAAGAGAAACAGAAAAACTTAGCTTTGAATTTTGGCTAAATCCTTATCATTGGCTCATCGTCAGTCAATCATTTTGGGCTAGGTTATCTTCATCACCAACACCTCATTCGTCCTTCATTCCGTGTCATCTCTGAGTTCATCAACATCCGTTACCACAGTTCATCCAATTGCTCACCTTGACATTCAAAACGGGACAAAAAAAAGAAAGAGAAAGAGAAAAAAAAGGATGAAGGAAGGAAGCAAAGCAACTTCAAAAGAGGCAGCTTTTAAAAAGAATAAAAAAAGAAAAAAGATGATAAAAGAAATACAAGAAAGAAATAGAGATGCAAGAAGTGAATAAAATGAAACAAAGATGAGAACTTCCCCTTTCCAGTGCACAACGTCGGGGGAATGGTTCGCCTTGTGTCAGTCACGTGGCAAGAGCGCTGTCCGGCATAAGCTCGGTTAACTAGCGCAGGGAGTCACGGAAGCACCAGCGGCTTCGCCAGCAGTACGCACACTCCCTCTTCCCAGCTGCGTGAAAAAGGGTTTGCACTGACCACGCAGTGGGGGGCCGCCAGCATGGGCCGCCGTCTCCGGGCAGGTTCCCGGCTTAGGTCTGGGCGTGGGTCCCCGACCCTTTCCCAAACCTCATGTATATCAACCCCGTGGCAATGCACCAGATCGGATCCGAAAAAATAGATAAAGAAAAACAAAATCTCCAACCACCCTCACTCCTAGGCAGCAGAAACCTTTCCCTTCCACTTCACAAGATATTGCTTCGCATGTTCCACCCACTGGTCTGATTCCTTCTCCCTCCCTATTCCCAGTCGCTCACGAACAAGTGCCCATTCCTGCTCTTTGTGAACACCCCTGTCCACATCCATCCACCCAGAAAAAACCTCTCTTCAATCTTGACTTGCACCACAGGAATATGTGGCACAAGTCCTCTGACTCTGCCCCACAGAGCCTGCATTCCTCCTTTCCATCCACCCAACGCAACCGTCTCGCAGTTTCTAGAGCACCCCCCTGGCCCGAAACAACAAGTCGCTGCCAAAAGAACCATCATATATTCCATCCCAACTCATTTGATCCTTTGCAGAATACCCATCAGTGAGCTTTTTTGTGACACTTCCCTTCTCCACCGATGCCACTGCTCCTGTTCAATCTCTCTCCTTTTCTGCGTACACAATCTTTCTCGGATTCCAGATCCATGTACCTGCCCCACCCTAATGTACCCTTCCACCTTTCAATTTGACGAATCCGTTTTGCCATGATGTTCCACTACTCATTGCCTGCACATACATGAAAACCTTCTTCGCAAACCGGTCCCGATCCATGTATTGCAGCCTTGCCAAGTATCCAATCTTAGCTCTAGCTTCTCTCACCTCAAAACTTGCACACGCCCACTCTCCATCCAACCCAGCTTGAGCTACCAGCCTATTTCCCCCCATGGCCCTCAAACCTACATCTCTCTGGACACTGTTCAAAAGGCCTTCAACCCCCGCTCCCAAACATAATACCTCCTGACCATATGTCAGAGCTGGCACCACAGCACCTTTCCACATCCATCTCATCATTTCTGGACGACACAATGCCCACTTACCCATACTTTTCGTCATTCCACCTAACCTCCTTGCCTTTGCCCTAAGCCCTTGCTTGAATGTTGCAAGATAATCCTCTGTGTCTGAAAGCTCCACGCCCAGGTATTTATAGCATCCCACCCTCTCAATTTCCCAATCCCCAACAACCAAGCCTCTATCTCCCTTCCAGTTTCCCGAGAAATTCACAACCTTCGTCTTTTCTTCACTAAATAACCACCCCTTTTCTGCCCCAAATCTGGCTGTCTCACTCATCAGTATCCTCAAATCCGACTCACTCTCACCAAGCCACACAATATCATCTGCCAGGAATAACCCCGGTAGCGTGAAGGACTGGCCATGCCCCCCACCGGTCCAATCCCACAACTTGAAGCCAAACTGCCCTCCGAGCTTGTCGATACTCTCTTCCAACTCCCCCAGTACCAAAATAAAAAGCAATGGTGACATTGGGCAACCCTGACGAAGGCCTGATTCACACTGCACCCCACTAAGCACAATCTCCCCCCAATGGAAGTCATACACACTGCCACTATACAAAGCCTGAACCAGTTCGATAAACATGTCACACACCCCCACCGATTTCAGCCTTGTCCAAATGTCATGCCACCTCACTCTATCATATGCCCCCTTTATGTCCACAAATACCATGCTCAAGTCACGTTTTTCAATTCGAGCACACTCAATCACTGAGATAACAAACAGATTATCACACAACTGCCGGCCTTTTCGAAACCCCTGCTGCATCTGACCTAAGCACC
>JASGXE010012843.1:0-13508 GCA_030068105.1 Sinentomon sp. SZTP_YWyxl
AATATTTCTGCGCATTAGAGACAAGAGGACAACTTAAGAACATTTTTAATCTGCAACTGAGTTATTCTGAAAACTACTGCAACTGAGTTGTTCACGAAACAACCGCTGCAGAGTTGTTCTCGAAACAACCGCAAGTGAGTTGTTCTCAAAACAACCGCAAGCGAGTTGTTCAGTTATCGCCTGACATCTCCACTATGTACTGTTTAATTATTGTTTCTAATGTTGCTTGAAACAATTGCTGATGGAAATTGCCTTGACCCATCTCAAAATTGCGGTTTTTTGTTAAACCTCCGTCCATTGACAGTCATTGTTTATTTCATGTGTCATTTCCATTTTAGATTTCCCGACCAGCCTCAACATCATCCACCTCAGCATTTAGCACTTTCCCCCAGTGGGGGTGGGAGTGGTGCTGCCAGTGTTCCTTGTACAAGTCCAACAAGGACATCACCTCGAAGTCAGCTGTCCTCACCTGCCAATGCAACAGGTGGTTTGTCAACAGCTGCAGGTGTCGTTTCTTCGAGAAGTCAGCCAAGCTCTGCTGTTTCTTCCCCTTGTCGTGAATCAGCCACAACTCCATGCTCTGTCCCAGTTCCACTTGCTCTCTACGTTCCTGAAGTAGAAGAGATTAGAATTAGCAGTGTCATCTCAAGGAAAGGCTACCTCAATGTCCTTGAAGAGACCAGGAAAGGATGGAAGAAGAGATATGTTGTAAGTTGCTGATTTGTAATTTTGCCTGGTCTAACTGCTTCTGTATTGTTTCACATTTTTTCTAACGAACCAGTGTGTTCTGTCCTGAACAGCTACCTGAAGAAAGCTTCACAGATAGAATAGCTCGTGTTTGGCAACAGTTTTTGTCTCTGGGCAAGTGACATGCATTTAACAAGTTTTTAACCATCTTTAATCATGCGCTGTGGGTCAAGGCTTAAACATCTGTAATCTTAAAATGCTTAAACATCTGTGGGTAAAATGATCAATCATCAACAAAATGAACATGTTTGTCTGGGAAAAGTCAAAGTTGTTGTGCCAAATTTCGGAAAACAAATGGGAAGACGATTTGAAGAACTAATTATACAAACCAAATAAGCAGGCCACCTCTGGGCCACGACCATAAATTTCTGGTCGTATGCCACAGAAAATCATTGCTGGGGCTCTTGTGGTAGAAACGGAGACACCTATACTTTTCAAGTTTGTAACGCTTGCTGAAAGACCACGGCACCTTTTCATATCGTATTTAGGTCAATTCACAGCCCTTCGAATCATTCACAGGCCTCCATTTCACAACCCTTCGGATGTTTTTTTTCGGCTCGTCCTTGACGCACCTCACAGCTTCAACACTGCATTCTTCGGTTCTGGCAGACCTCGGCCGACCTGAGAGGCCTCTGTTGTAGCTTTGAACGGAGCCTGTGTTTCTGAAATTTGCAACCAGTTCATAAATGCAGAAATCAGCCGGAGCGTCTTTGTGAAGGCACTTAACAAATGCTTCTTTGGCCCAGGAAGCATTTCTTTAGCGTCCATGGGCACAACTGCGTAAATAAATTTCTACCTTGAAAACTCTCATAATGTCACTAAATTTCACCATTATAGCTGATAATTATCTGCGCTTCACACACCAGCAACATGAAATTGTGCACAAACCATCACAGGAGAAAAGAAGACAATGCTAAAACCAGCGAAACGCAAACAAACACCAATAAAAATAAACTTACATTTCACTTAGTTTTTTATGATTCAGCCTGCACAATCATGAGAAAATGCATTTTATCCCATGCATTTTCATTTCCCCAAACTACTAAGTACTAGTTATGGTAACAACTTCTATCCATGCATTTAAACCAATGCTGTTGCATCTGCCTGATTGGTGATGAAGTGTTCAATTTCAGTAGGAAACACTGCATGACACACTGACAGGTTATGTCGTAACTGAAACTTCACCAGGTAGAAGGTTAATGCCTGGTTCTTCCAACTAGAGTGGGGGGACTCTAACCAAAAATACAATCTCCGGCATTCATCATCCGATTAGATTCAAATTTTGCACACGGGTAGTACACAATTAGACTTTGGTGCACACCAAATTTGAAGTCAATATCTGAACTGGTTCTGGAGTTATTGAATTTTTAGTGAAATTGTTAGGCAAAACTTTCTTGCATCATTGTAGCTCATCTGTAGAACTTATCCGACTTCCGTTTGTGCCAAATTGAAGAAAAAAAATCATCAAAATTGGGTGGTGGGAGTGGAATTTTTTCTTATGTTGAATCATGAGTCATAAATAATTAGATCTGCCACATTTTACCAAGCGCTAGACAAAATTCCACCAATATCCCTAAAGTCATATAAGTGTAAACAAAATGGAAATTCTGACTCCGCCATCCGATTTCTAACACAAAAATGTGTCAGTGTGTAAATTTTAACCTTTCTAAGGCCTCAAATAACTGAAATATAGCTTTCGAAAGATTGAAAATGCAGGCAAAACATCAATTGCGGCAAATCGCATTTGAAGTTTATTTTGGGCATGAAAGTTTCAGGAGATAACTATCGAAAAAGAGCCATCATTTGAAAACGGAAGGAGATATTCAAGTTTGGTTTTTTGCATTGGTTTGCTCAGGAAATTCTTCACTTGAAAAGGACAAAAAAACTAAATATCTCAAAAATCCAAGAAATTTGGGTAGAGTCCCCCCTTAATTTAGCCCTGGGTTGAGAAGGGAAGTTGAAAAAAAGCAAAATTTTTGTTTCTTATCCGAATGGGCTGATTTTTGAAACACAAGTTGGGTGTGAGTTTGAGAGTGCTCACACAAAATTTCAACACCCTAGGCCAGCTGGTTCAGATTTGGGAGCCATTATCTAAAAAATGCTGGCGTGACTTCAAAGCAATTTCTGCTGGTCTAAGCGGTCAGTTTTCGCACTTCATGAAAAAAGAAAAAGGGTCAAAATTGACAGAAAATTTATGTGAGAACCAGTTTTTTTATATCTATGCTTTAAGTGGGTGTTTTACAACAGAAATAAGTGAAAGGCACCTTGGCTACAGAAATCACAAACTTCTACTGTCAAGACTGTCAAGCACTTCAACGATAAAACCTGCCAGATTGCTAATTTTCAACTTTCTGGAGCAAACATTGCTCGAGATATTCCACCCAGAATGCAGATTTTCTTGCAAAAATTGTCTTATGGTAAACAATGTTTGAAACTTGTCATTAAAAAATCTTCATTTGCGGATAAAATCTTCAAACCCGCATCTCTTTACAACATATAGCTTGAAATTGCCCAACTTTAGAGCAAAAAAAATTGTAGAGAGCAAAACTGAACTAGGACATTTCGAACTATAAAGAATGCTTGATATTTCAGAACCACGTTTTTGAGAAAAATCCAAATTTAGTGCCCCCCCCCCCCCCCTTTAACGACTGATGCTCTAAATCTTGGATCGTAAACATGGGCTCTTCTCGGAACATTTGGTTTGCCCAAATTGCAGTCTTTTTGCAGGCTCAGAAAGCTTCACCTGTAAAAGCAACCCCTGTGGTGCTGTAAACGAAATGAAGGCAGTGGACTCAGTGTTGAATGAAAATGGAAGACAAATGCTGCAGATTTGACAGAAAGCAGTGATGGGAGTGCACGTTTACAAATGAATATGGTTACAGAAACTGAATGAACACAAAAGCAATTCTTGCTGACTGGCTGTACAGTACCATGCATCTCCGGAGCTTAACCTAAGAATCACTTAAACAATCATTCATTTCCTGTCGACTAGTGATTCTTGGCTTAAAATGTTTAGTCATAATAAGGTAAAACCTTATTATGACTCATCATAAAATGCAGAAGTGGTAAAATAAACGTAGTCTGACCAACAAGTAGAGGTGACTGTTTCATTTTAATGCTGTCATTCAGCAATTCCAATAATTTGTGCTTCCAGTAGTTGCTTCCCATCGTGACCGGCTTTGACGACTTCAGGTAACGATTTTGCAGACTGAAGTTGCTTCCGGAATACCTTAGCACTGGCAATATATTCTTGACATTTAGTCTGGAGCTTTGATTTTGATGATAAATAAATTACAAAATAAAGAAAATATTGACATTAACAAAATGGCAACCACATTGCATTCGAGCAACTTTTGTCATCAAAATCAAAAGTCTCTGAATTGCTTTTTTGATTATTTTTTTTTACAACATTTGACATCATGCTTTTATTGTTTTACTTAAGGTTAGGTGAACCCTCGAACTGTGAAATAGGTAAATTTTGCATTTTTCTTTCTTTTTGTTGGCAGTATGTTGTCCATTGCTTGTCCTTTCTGAATTTCCAAACCATTTCCTTGCATCTTGCAGGGGTTTTGCACAGGAGCATTTTGACTGGCGATTGTCGACTGCAGATTTTGCCAACACTTTGTCTGCGAACTATTTCCGACATTCCATTCAATATAGGGAGCCACTTTATAATGGATTTTGCTAAAAATTGGTTTACAGGGGTGAAGAAGTGGCAATAAATTCTTCGTTTTTTTCTCTCTCTTCATCTCGCTCTGGTTTAGGTTGTCCGCCGTCCCTACGTGTTCATATTCTGTGATGATAAGGACAGTGTTGAGCGTGGTTTGATCAATCTAGCAACTGCTCATGTTGAATATTCACAAGACCAACAGGAAATGGTCAAGATGCCAAATACGTTCAGGTTAGATCTTCGATCTCTCCTGTCCAGCTCACAGCTTAAATTGTGCCGACATGCATAGGAAAGGAGCAGGTACCTGCCACTATTTGGCTAACAGTATGGCCAATTGCTGCCACTTGGTGGGCAGTCAAGGAAACTGACAATGGTGTGTGAAAAATTTATGCCTTGAATGCCATGCAAAAATTTGAATCAATTTGCTGATTTTATCATATTTTGTGATCTGAAACTTTTCCTATAATTCACCACTGATGTCACAACTTTAAACACAACAGCATGTGCTTTACAACACATCCATTGCATGCACAAATACTAGAAGTTCCGATTTATCGGAGTTGACATCCACTGTTAGGAGCTGGAAAGCAAAAGTTTCTGATCACAAAATATCATAAAAACACCTAAATTTGATTTTTTGCTTTTTTGCCATGGCCAAAGATTGAGCTCCCTGTACAGAAGCCCTGAATGTATGTGCCTTTTTTGCAAACTCAATTGCCTTTTTATTATACACAGTGAGCACCTGATCACAGCAGCGCATTGATTCATTCATTTCTGTTGTCCTTCCCTTCCGTTATGGCAGTCGTGTTGTAAATTTTGCAAACAATTCAGTGGCTGGATCTGTTTTTGTTTGTTCTTTTATCGTTATGTTTTTTGTCTGATATTTTATCATTGTCATGCCTTTTGTCTGTTTTCCTTTGCTGGCATTATGTTTTTGTCTTTTCATTTACTGACATTGTTTTTGTTTTTGTCTGTTCTTTTAGCATTGTTACGAAGCACCGTGGATATCTGCTGCAGACATTGAAGGATAAGGAAATTTACGAATGGCTCTATGCCATCAATCCCCTCCTTGCTGGACAAATAAGGTTAGTGATGGACGACAAATCCATCTGTCTTTGGATGAGATCTACCCAGATAGCTTGCAGAGTGTACCTGAAAGCAGGGTTATGTTCGCATTGCTATTTGAGGTCCAGATCCTTCTTCCAGACCTTATATTACGTGTATCTTCAGCAGTCCACCTAATTTGTAGAACTACCTTCTTAAATTCGAATGTGTATATTGAACAATAGAAAAATGTGACAGTTTTCGAAATTCGGACTAAATAGTTGAAATATGATCAACTTATCGCCTTGCACAGCTAAGGAATGATTTCTATCAAAATATGGGCCCAAAAACAGTTGCTTTGCTGTGTTAAGAAATTTGAATGGTTACTCGTGATAACCAAGAGTCTATATTTTTGGGGTTGCACCAAGTTTTAAAATTCACACAAGATTGATTTTGAATTTTGCACCAAGTTTTAGAATGTGACACAAGATTGATTTTGAATTTGCAATTCAAAATTTTTTGTATTTTAGCGGGGATCAAATTGCAGGTGGTGTGCAGTGGTTCTTCTCTTTGTGGTTACTCGAGTGTATCACTAAAAAATTTGTACCTATGTCAGCAGAACGATACTTTTTATGTAGGCATGGATGGGACTTTGGCTTCACACAAGATATAATTTAAAATTTTGGGTAGTACCCCAAGTCTTTCTTCAACGGATGGCACTCTGAAAATGGGTACCTGTTTCAAATATTGTATGACGTATTCTCATGGTGGATAACTTACCCTCTGAACCTTGGTGGTTATATTTCCACTTGTTTATTTCATGTTTATTTCAAAGTATTTCAGTTTGTTACACAACATTGGAGTTGTCATATTTGTGCATGTTGATTTGGGAATGTAGGCTTGTGATTTAGTTTCTCTTTGGTTCAGCCTTTTGGGACATGGGTTCGCCATGTTGTTCGTAATGTTGTCTGTGATTGCCATTTTTTTTCTTGACGATAAAGGAGACATTTTCATGTTTTTTCTTTGTTTTCTGCTTCCAGGTCGAGATCCTCACGTAAAATACCAGAACAAACTACACTTCTGTCTTGTTCATTGGCCAGCAATGCTCAGCTACAGGGTGTTTAATATTGATGGAGGCATTAGGATTGTCGTGTGCACTTGCTAAGTTGACATTCTTTTGGTCAGGACCAGGAGTTTCTGGAACCATCTTCCTCCCTGGCTGTCTCCTTTCAGAAGTTGGAATGGCCAGAACTCATCAACGGTCTTCACTAACTGCGTTTTTGTGCTGGTTTTCAATCAATCTGGGCTTTGTTTTTCTCATAATTTGTGATCAATCTATTTCTGTGAGTATTCCAGTGACTGTTTTTGTCGGTAATTATTTCATGTCTTCATTCCCATCTGATAAGAATAAATTAATTATTTTCATTCCGCTCTGCTCTGCTTTGCTTAGCTTTGTCATTGCCATTGTCAATCGATGTTGCCTTAATTACCCTGTCATCTCCTTCTGAGACACGAAGTGTGCTTTTATCTTTATCAAATATCAAATTGTAACAAAAACAGATGCGAACACACATTATCATTCCAATTTCATGTTATATTTACGCTCGCTTTCTTTGCATTTTATTCAACGCAGATGCATGATTTAAACTTTTGATCGCTGCAGCGCCTAAAACCGTTGGAGCTAGTGAGTGACTTCCAGTTTGCACCAAAGTCACCAAATTGACCAGAATTTGGCTAGAAAGGTCAGCAACCAAACAACTAACTTCACTTTTGCACCAGAATCAAATTAATATTTATCGCGTCAAAAAGCGGAAAAATTTTACTGCCATAATTTAAAAAAGCCTTTACATCTGGGAAATACAATAAAATAGTCCAATTTTGACCATTCTAGCCAATTTGGGACACTTTTTGCACAAGAATGCAAATTTTTTACCTTCTGTGTTGCGTCATAAGCTGAGATATAGCATTCAAAAGTTTGCCGAATATGAAAAATCTGAACTGACTGACGTTCTGCAGTGATTGTCATCCATTTTGTGGAGCTGCCTGTTGACAAGTTGAATAAAATGATTAGACAGAATCTAGAGTGAGATTAACAGTCCCAGGTGAGAAAAGCTGAATTTGCTGCAGCCGAACAACTAAAAACCCAACTATGAATCTGGTAGCCTGGATGGTGATCTTCGTTACCACTCACATCAAAATCCTTGGAATTCAAAAAAGGCCTGGAAAGACTAGGAAATCCAGGAAATTTCTTGAAAATAGATGAAACGGAAAATTGATGGATGAGGAAGTTTTGCTGATTTGGTTTTTGTGACATGATTAATTTTTTTGGGATTGATTTTTTGGAGAAATCCCACTTTTATGCCAAAAATTTTAAACAACTTTCTCGAGAATTCTTCCGCTTCTGGGGCACTCCATTCAAGAACGTGGCTCAAGCAGATCTCTGACGGGGTGGTGCACCAGCGGGATTCCAGAAAACATGGAAAATCGAGAGATTTGGAGTGGGAAATGTGGGTGGCATGCAATTCTGAAAAGTGACAATGGACCCCATTTTGTTGTTCTTTTTTTCCCCCGGACAGGGACTGACTTGCTTGCCTTTGATTTGAAGTGTGACTTGTTTATTTGTTATTGATCTCAGTTTCATTTCAGCTGTTATTAAAAAAAAATTATGACCCAGTTACCAGTTTCGTTGCAAATTTTGTTAGCTTTAGTCACATATTTTCAATTATGTTTCTCTGGACATGTCTCAGTTCCTGGCAAAAGCCAGAACAATCATGCTCATGCATATCTAGTCATTTGACCTTGTCTTCTTTTTTTCTCCTCTTGTGTTGTTAATTTTTTTATTTTTATACTGTTCATTCGCTGTTGTTAAAAGGGAACAGTCCTCCAAAAAAGTCCAAGTGGAGGAGTCTTCAAAGGGATTTCCATAACCTTCTCTGACTCCTTTTGAAGGTGCATGTTTTTACAGTTTGAAGTGCATAGGTGGAGTTCCTGGTGGTTTTGCTTTGGGATTATTGGAAATGCTGTTTGTGATGCTGGAAAATCTAGGTGAAAAATACCAAGAAGCAGATGAGCTGGTGCCTATCTTGGAGATTATGATTCTCATTTCCAAGTTGTGATTCTGGATGGCCTAGAAGTTACCAGCTTGTGCAATTTTGATCGCACCACAAAAGTGACAAGAATTTATTCAGGTTTTGTAACCAACTTTTTCCAAATATCAATCCAAAGTGCGTTTTGATCAATCAGGCACTGCTCTCCATGATTCTTGGACGTCTTTTTTCTTATTTTCCTGCCTTGCACGAAAGGATGGCATGGAGGTAAATCCTCCGAAATCCAAAGGGTAAAAAACCGCACACTTGGGTATGACTTTCAGGCAAAAATTCATCCTTTTCGTGCATCTCATGCACAGGTTCCTTTTTTGACAGAAATACAGCCGACCTTTTTATTCCGACGGGAGAATGGTGAAGGACAGTGACAACTGTAAAGATTAGTCATTTGCTATCTCGTTCTCGAATACTGATTAGCTGTTGCTTCGTGTTGTATCAAAATGTTTATGCTTTGTATCAGACGAAAATATATTAAGACTTTATCATGCTCTTTAATATTGCACGCAGTCTTATAAATGCATCCAAATAAAATGCACATTTTTACACGTTGGTTAACACCTTGATGAAAAAGTCCATTATTTTTAATGAACAACAGGATGCAATCATTTTTCAAAATACTTTGTCGGCTGGTTTCATCTGCGAATTGAATTACTACATCTTCAAATTGGCCCTGCCCGTCTTCTGAATTACTGAAGCGCAACTTTTTTTTAATTTTAATCGAAGCTGGAAAGCACAGGTGATGCTCAAAAGTTTTTCTTCGATATGCAGAGGTTGCAACGGTTTCTGGCTCATTTATGATGTCCTGTTCTTCTCAAATGATCTTATTTTCCAAAGCATACTGACATACAATTCAAGGACATTTTTCAACAGTGCAAATAGCTGTTTCAAAAACTCTAGTTTTTCTCTCCACATTTTTCACTCTAAATTCATCAGCCATAAAAAAGCTGGCAGGGTAAGACCCCATGAACTTCACGGGAAGGCAGGCGGTTTCGAGGTTGGAAACATTGAGCAAGTACATAGACAAATATTGATAGACAAAATATCACATTTGTTTAAAAAAAGTTTAGGTGTTGGACATGTCAGTGAAAATGGCAGGGTCCATCCTCCTTGGCTCCACCCAGGGTTAAAACCCACATAATTTTTTAATGCACAAGTGCAATGTGCAAATCATGTGGATTCTGCCCTCCCTAGGCCCACATCACGAATGTGCTGCAGAAACTTCAAAAGCAAGTGATATTTTTTTTCAAAAACTGACTGAAACCCAATGTTGAAACCCCACTGACTGAAACGCCATTGGTGTAGAGCCATGGTTTGAAACAACATATTTTGGCTTAAATTATTGGAAGAATTTTCCCAATATCACCCATCGCCTGGTAGCTTGTACTCAGCTTCAACACAATAGCTAATTCGGTGGATGGATATGTCCCTCGGTTCAATTGAAATTAAGTTGTTTTGTGCACTGAAATTAAATGTTGGCAAGCCATGTCTACCCTGTCCATCCACTAAATTGGCGGCCTTGTTGGATTGTTTGTGCCGTTGTGGTCGATGTGCGAGGAAATTATGTTAAAAGTTGAAATGTTCCAGTAACATGAGGTCCAAGACGAGTAATTATTTAAATTATTGTTATGATGATAACTAATTCACGGTACAATAATTTTGAAGTGAGAAAAATGAAAACATGACCAAATTATTAGATCTTTTAGGGAAAGTTACAAAAATAAAAGTTGCAGGCAAGAGAGCTTACATCACGTACAATGATGAATTGGATGTTTAGCACTTCTTACAGGTTTGTTTACCACTCAATCAAAAAATAGTGTGGCATTTCTACCAAGTTCCTTTCATAATGTTTGGTTGTTTTTGATCACTGCAGATCCCTGATGCCTCATAAACGTGAAGCAGATATGAACAACAAGGCATTGCAAGAGAAACTGCAGATGCAGGGCAGGAGCCAGCAACAAGGCGAGAATAAGTCAGTCTGTTGTACAGCAATGATGGTGCATCACAGCAGTAGGGAGGTTTTTTATTCATTGTCAGCACAAAGGGGGCAGAGGAGATGTGATTGTGTTGACTTTTATTGCCACTTCACAAGGCATCAGTTGTGAAAAGTTTCAGACTCCGACAGATAAACCAATGCATCACATGGAAATGACAAAAAAAAAACAATATGAAGGGGAGTATGCACTGGTCAGCTCTTAAGATGACGATTCCAAGGTAATCTGCAGTGATCGAGAAAGATCAAAACTTCCCACCAGAAAATTACAGGATTTTTTTGTTCGATTCATTTTCAGTTTTGATATTTAACTGCAAAGCCATTTTGTTGTGTTGTGATTGTTTGGAGTTGTTGTGATATTGCTCCTTGTTGGTTTTGTTGTGTTTCTGCACTGTGTCACTCCTCTGCAGCTGACGTTTTTACGATGTAGACTCAACGGCCATATTCCACATTATCACTTACCATATGGTTCAACTCAATAGAGCCAATTCAACAGACGGTTGCATCTTTCAATACAACAATGGAAAAAGGAATAAGCTTTGTGATCAGAAATTAAATTTTCAGAAGACAATTCTATCCATTGAATTGGCTGTTGAGTTGAACCTGGGGAAGAGTTGAAATGGGGAATACGGCCGCAAGAGTGGTGCTGTTTAAATGAGAGATTCGTATAGGAACCTTTGAAGTTGGCCATGAAGACTTAAATGTGAGGTCTGGTGGGGATTTCAGACAAAACATGAATCCTGATGAGTGGAAACTGAAGGTCTTCACGAACTGTTTCTGCCCTGATGGATTAGAAAAAGTATTTTTTTAAGGGGTCCCACAAAAAATTGAATATTTTGTGGAAATCATTGTTTTGAGTTTAACTTCTTCTGAATCTATGTTTTTCTGTGATCATTTTGCACGTTGTTTCACGAAACATCGGACAGGTCGTGCATTTGCTAGAAAATTCGGAAGACACATTTGTTTGTAACTCCATGACAGTGCCAGCAATGCTTCTCAGTAATGAACTTTTGGCTTCCATCACTCGAAATTAATTGCTCGTTTGCCACTTTCAATTTTCGTTAATATCAAGCCATTTCAATGGAAATCTCCTCCCACAAAATTCTGATGTAAAATTTGCCAGGTGGACTGGAGGAACTTATAAATTGAATGACGGTTGCATTTGTGCTTCTGGGGAAATCGTAACTGCTTTTGCTAAAAGCAACCTGTAAAATGGTATTCCAACTTTCCAGGTTCCCAGACATGTCGGTATAGCAATGACCCATTATTTTATTTCCCAGGATCATCACTTGCACATTGCAACGTTTCACAACAGTCGGGCAAAACATCTGGAGAATGTGTTTGGACGTTTTGCTATATGAAAGGTCAATTTTTAAAGTTGATTGGAACTTCTCATGAAGACTTTTGAAGGTCTTCTGATGCCTGTTATGGTATCATTGTTTAAAGAGGATGAAAACGTCCAATCTCGCTCTCCTTTGTGCTTATTTTCTTTATTTCCATCTAGTCATGCTTCTAACCTCAACTTCCATTTGTGTCCAGCCACTCTTTCACACGAATGAGATCTAGTAACTATATTCTTGTGTTTTGTTAAATACACTGACTGGCTCATTTAACCCCCCCCCTCTGTGGATCGAGAGATTTGATGAAACAGTTCTGTGTAAATAATAACGATTGATTGCCAATTGCTTTCATCTGTTTGAAAAATGTTATTTTCTCTTGTGATTTTGTTGCAGTGTTGCTGAAGTGCTGATCTCCAAATAAAATTAATAAAATTTTTGGCAAAATTTTGCATTTTCTTATTGGAAAAGTGAAACGAACACTGACTTCTGTTGAATTTGGCGCCATTACCATGATATGAATTGCTGTACCACTTTACAACCGATTGGCATTGACTCCCTACTTTAGATAGAATTATTGGGCTAAGTTATTGTTCGAAGAATGGCTGTGTTGAACGAAGGTTCCGCTCGAGAAAGGCTTCATACTGATACATTCTCTCACCAAAAATCCATCTTGCACCACTGTTGTTTAGTCATTACTGAGTTAGGATCTACTCCTACAATTTGTGTTTTTCCCATTAAACTGTTGCCTCCGAAACTTTTTTCCTTTTTTTTCACTCTTTTGCAGAGGGGAGAAATTAAAGTAACAGATTGGAAAACGTTTTCTAGCATGGATTTTAGCAAAAATTTCAACAATCACAATTTGTTATACATATGGGTATGTTAGTTCCATAACGAGGATAACATGCAGAAGCAAATTCTGCCTTAAACAACTTCTGAATTCGAAAGGTGTGCAAAATTTGTGGAATTGCTCTTCATATCAATGTTACAAAAATCAGACTGATTAAACCCCTCCTTCAGGGCTTTTGCCCACAAAACGTTTCGGGTACCATGCCAACTGCATCGTTTGGGTAAAAAGTCAGTAGGTGTGGATTTTGGCAAACACCTCTCTTTCGTTTTTGTTTGATTCAGCCAGTGAGGAACCATGTCTGCAAATTTCATTTGTTTTGGATAATTATTGTTTTTACCAAAGTGGTCATTTTGGTTTAAAATAAAATCATCCGAAATCTATGAAATTTGCAGATATGGTTCTTTAGCCTGGACCCAACAAAAATGAAGGAAAGGTGTTTTCCTGGGTGTGACCATCGACAGCAAACTGAGTTGGCGGCCTCACACACAGGCAATCAAGGAGAGGCTTTCGAAGAGGATTAATATCCTGCGCTATCTTCACAACCCTGATGCCAGGATCAGTCAATGCCAATCATTGACCCTTTACAAAGGTCTAGTCAGGGGAGCCGCCGACTATGCTGCGCCGCTCATCAAAGTCGCCTTCACTGACCTTCAGGACATTCAAACCTCTCTCAATCAGGGCCTGAGAGTATGTGCCGGGGTCAGCAGGACAGCGCCCACTGATGGAATCCAGGTGGAATTGTTTGAACCACCAACACCGCTCCGAT
>JASGXE010012844.1:0-22259 GCA_030068105.1 Sinentomon sp. SZTP_YWyxl
TCCATTGACCGACAACATACAAACAAACAAACGCACACTTTAATTTGTCATGCAGTTTTGGCAGCATTGTCGTGTGGCGTGTGGCCATCTATGCTGAATGAGTTTTCCGATATTTCGGTGGATCTGATTGGAATTATTACGGCTGCTGATCTGAGCTTGTGATTTGACTTGTTTGGGCGAACGTGAAGATCAATATTCCCCGGTTTCACATGTAGGACGATTTAAAAAACGATACAAATCGAAATAAGGACGGAACACCCAGAAGGGGCAGCCGGTATGCTGCAAGGAGGCCGGTAGTGCCCTCGGACAAAAGGGCAGCCGGAATGCCATACCCGTAGCAAAAAGGATGGTCGGTACTTCAACTGCCAACCCGCCATGATCACCCTGTCTTTAAATGCGTAGAAAGCCTTGGGCCAAAGCCAAATTGGCAGCAAATTTTAGGAGGAAGGAGATTTTATGAGGAGAGCTATTTTTGTCCACCTGCCACAGTCACAGAACTATTGAGTATTGACACCATTGTCCATTATCTTCGTGGCTTACGAAGTGAAATGTTTCAATGTCAGATGTTTACAGCATTGCAACCAGCCACAGAAGCCTCTGCGCCTGAATTGATGCACCTGTAAACTGAATCACGATAGCCTGTTCACTATCAACCCCAGCAGTCATCGGAGGTTGACGCATGCAGATGATGGCTGGATGCAGTGCGTGACTACACGGCTGGACGCAACGCATCACAACAGAGGGCCAACAACAATTAATTCATGAATCAAATGCTGCAGATAAGTATAATCTGGCAAATATCTGGCCTGCACCCTTTGGAATAGGTAGTCGCGTTAAGTCTCCCATCTTAAATCGATGGAACGCCATTGATAACATTGCAATCTCTTAAGTTAAAACCATCACACCGACAGTCAAATAACCCGGGTTAAAAGAAGAAGAGAAACAACTGACAATCAATCAATTGGTTTGATTGATTTAACAGATATACGAGTAAAAAAACACAGGTACAAAACAAAAGTCAAGGTTGGGTATCGATGCAGACCATTAATGTTATTTCAAGAAATGTGCCAAAAAATCAAACGGAGTTCATCATGATCAGTCCGTTTCTGCCAGGCTTGCACTCAAACTTCAATCCAGGAGCCTCAACTAACTAACTTAAGAAAGGTTGGCTGATGCACAGTGCAGCCCTCACTGGGTGGGGTGGGTGGTCACCTTCCCCTTTGAAACAACATACGAGTGATCTATCTTATTGGCCTATTTCCCTTCTATCTTATTGGCCTATTTCCCAACAACTCCGAAGAGTGTACATGAAAGTGTTACTACAGAAGTCGATTAAAAGATAAAAATCAGTATATTAAAATAACCAATAATGAAGGCACTTACCATTAAATGGACCATTGTTCTTGCGGTTATTTCTACATTCAAGCTATCATAAGTAAAAACAGTCCAGTCGTAAAATACTGTAATACGAGTACAAAGGAAGCCAGAAACGTGTGAGGGATAACTGGGTCCGTAACTAAAACAAAAAATAACTTAACTTCTAGTCCAATCACTTAAATTTGGCAGTCTCCTGTCCACACAAAAAGCGATTATTTTCACACAGGGGACATACTGCCCTGGCACTGCTATCAATACAAGACCTTGGTCCGTATTCTCCATTGCCATTAAGTTTAAAACTAGCCTAAGCTTCAGAATTGGCACTCAGTTCAATTCCCCAAATCGCTTAAGTCGAAGCCGAGGTGAAGCCCAATGAGGAATCGAGCTGAGTGGGAGCGGAATGGCAACTTCGACTTGAGAGCTATTGCAATTCCCCACTGGGATTCACCTGAACCCTAGGTGAAGCTTAGTGCATTCTGCGTGATAAGTAGAGCACATTGAAAATGGTGACAAGGAATTGGCACCGCCAAAACGAAATCCACCATTTCAACCATCTTTTGGGCTTTCTTTATCATTTCAGTCAATTGAAAAGCAATTCCAGCAATTGTGAATGGGCGATTTTCCACGAAATATGAAAATTTCCACGAAATTCATTGATTTCCACGAAATATCTTCCTTTTTCAGCTTTACATGCGAAAATGCTGCCTTTTCGTTTTTTTTAATGAAGTGGCAAGCATAGTGCACAAAAACATTTGAATGTCTGAGCTTTCTTTTGCTCTTTTCTCGGTCTCTTATTCAGTGTATTTGCATAATTTTTCTGATGTATTGTTCCTGTGAAATTCAAAGTTATCACATTGTAAAAATGACTGAAAATGTGTTTTTGACAGGTTCTTGCATTTTTATTTCCACCGCCAAACAACAAATTTTTTAGACTTGTGAGCGAATTTTTCCAGAAATTATCACCATTTTCAGCATGCTCTAGTGATAAGCATAGGTTGATACAAAGCAGACTTACCAGATTTTTCTATCTGTTTAATATTGCTGATTTCTATAAATTGGCTGAAAAAATTGGCCACATTCTGAAAATTGGCAACATTTTCACTTTTCAGGCTACTTTCCACACAAAACAATCTGAGAAACACATTTTTCATAATTTTATTGCCAGAAATGAAAATGTGATGAACTTGAAGAAAGTTGAACCCCAATAAAGGATTCATTCAAAATTTTAAAATATTCGTCTGCCGCCCTCCACCAGAGGCAGACGTCATAATCACAAAACTACGAAACCGCACTATTTTCACGACTTGAAAAGACTGTTGTTTTCCGTGTGCAACCTGACCGCTCCAGTCATTTGATGCGACGTTGCCATGGACACGGCTTCAACAGCGTTCGTAGCTGGCACTTCCGTAAGTCGGAGCCCAGCTTCAACTCAAATGTTGGGGAATCGCGTGAAGCCCAGCTTCAACTAGCACTCCGCTCGCCCTCACGTAAGTTGAAGCGGAATAATAAGCTTAGTGGCAATGGGGAATATGGGCCCTCGTTTGCAGCTACCGACATTACCATAAGGAAGCAAAAGCAAGGAAAAGTGTGGACAAAATTTAATATGACCCGAAACTGGGCAGAGAATGAGGTCACGATTTTAGATGGATTCTGCAGTTGGAGATAGCAGACAACACAACACACTTCCAACATGGCAGCAGCAATTTCCCGCATCACAATAAAAAAAAACATATCACAAAAAGCAATCAAAACCAGACGCAAACAAACTCGGAAATTACGAATATGTTCAAAGACTTGGCATGGCATGAAAATCAACATCAGGCTAGCATGGAATTGTTCACTTTCTACTCAAAATTACCCTAGGAGAGAATTCAAACCAAAAATTACACACATCCCTAAAAGGTAGCAATACTTCACCGTGTCCATAACATTTCATACAGTACATGTTCCCAATGTTAAGACATGCCTTTTTTGTGAAGGAGTAAAAGATCACCCCTACACACATCATGAGAATATAAATTGTACCACATTACATATTTTATCACACTTTCACAACAAAGGCTTTCACATTCAAGTATTTTTGAGAAGACTACACTCCCAGACTACGCAGTCACCAGACTAAACGAGTCTGGGAGTAAAAACAAAAAAAAAACACATCTTTAACATGTAAATTAATCCAGCTCTAGCAATAGCATAACACCTCTCGTTCACAGCATTCTGTAAGTTCACAATCATTGTTGATTAATGATTAATTAGGTGACTAGTACAAAGAATAATTGTTGAATTAATCTTCCAGAGAAATAAATAAAAAAGCAACAAATTACGGTGGGCATACATGAAAATGTCAGAAGTGCAACAACAGAAAAGAGACAGTAAGATTATGTTTGTTTGTGACCCAAAGTGGTGCAATGTGTCATTGATGTGTGTTTTCCATTTCCGCAACCAGAGGCTACAATAACCAACCTAGCCAAGCCAGAAAAAACAACCTTTTTCAACTTCCTATCCCAACACAAACTCAAATCACCTGTCCCGGTCAGGATAACAAACAGCCAAAGAAATCTTTTGAGCAAGACTTGTCATCTTCTTCATGTGTAGGCTACTCGTAAAAGTTAGGAGAAAGAAGCCTACATTTTGCCCAATCACGGTGCGAATCCGATCGCGGGGATGCCATTTCAGGTTTGAGCAGGAGGTAAATGTTCAGGTAAGGAGCTGGGTACCAACAATTGGGGGATCTGGGGGCAGTGCCCATCAGTAATAGGGGTCCAGGATGGAGCCACATAGGGGTTCCAAAGGGCAGAGCTGGCAGGGGAGGGGTGATATCCCGGGAAGCTGAAGAAATTTCGGAGATTGGGGTTCATTCTGAGGGCAATATTCGTATCTGGAGGCTAACTTTCCCACCAGGGCGAGCCAAATCACATGACAGGGAGAGCCACTGAAGGGTATTTCTTGTCGAAGGGGCAATCTCCCCCATCTACTACCCCCTAAATGACAACCCTGCCTGATGGCCAATGGACTTTTTACCAGGCACGGTCCGCATGCATGTCAGTGTTGATTCCTGACTCGCTTCAAAGCAAGAAAAGGGTGGCCTGGCCTGAAAAAATGCACACGAAGTCGAAAATAAACCGCCACCGTCGGTGAAGTTTGGGCCAGCATTTGAGTCATTTCACCACAATTATTGTTCTGAGCAGTTAAAGTTGCCCAAAGCTGCATCAGAATGGTCACTGGGTCAGATTTTTTTTCTATCACACTTTTTTAGATCGTCTGACCAAAGCAGACTTGCACTTGCAACAATGGGCAATGATTAAAAGTTCTACTTTGCACATTGTTGCAATTTTGTTGCATTCACCTGTTTTGGACAGACCACCTAAAAACATCTGATGCAAAAAAACTGGCCATTCTGGCAGGTCTCTACACGCTACATACGCATCTGTGAAAATCATCAATCTGAGTAGCCTCGCGCTCAGACAAAAGAATGTGCAGTGTGGAAGTGATGCAACAATTACTTACCTAATTAAAGAGAGAACAAGTAAGTCTGGTTTAAGGGGGGGTAAACCCTATACGTCAAACTTTTTTGTTTCTCGGCAGATTTTTTTTTTTGAAATTTCGCAGGTGAAAAGAACACAAAAATGACGAAGATTGATATATTTACTGATTTACATGTTAATTTGTGTGCTTTACGCCGGAGGGATAGGCAAACATAGCTGCGAAAAAGGTCGCCGGCAAAAATGCATCTCCTCCTAAACCGTCTGGCAGAATGGAGCCATATTTCACCCTGTGGAAGAAAAGTACCTTATCTACAACATAATTGAGCCACTTTTTCCAATTTGCATCTAGATTTTAATTTATTGCAGAATGAGCGTGACCGTACCGCTAAGCGCCTAATATTTAGCAGCTTTTCTGCGGTTGCAAGATAATAAAACCAAAAATAGAGCTTAAAACTAAAAAAGGGCTCTATTTTCGGTTTCCTCGTGAAAAATTGGTCCAGTACCTACAACAAATTTTAACATTTTTGAATGAAAAATTGAGGAGATGCATTTTGAATGCTTTCGCTTTTTGAAAAAAGAGAAATGCGAGAAAACCGCAAATGTTTGTGTCGAGAATTCAAGAAAACCAATGTTCGGATTATTGGTTCTATCTTGAAAACTATTTAAGTTACAGAAAATCTGAAGAGAGTTTCAGAAATGGCAAAGTCTGGGCTATAACATGAACATGAAAAGAAAAAACATCTTTTTTTCACTTTTTTTGCAAAAAACCCGTGGTTTACCCCCCCTTAAAAAAAAAATAAACCTATATGAACGGATGATGCCTTTAAAGCATCGATACTTCCGTCAAACATCCAAGCTTGTTTCACACTGCCTCCCACTGACTGATCATCAGGGGGTGGATCAATGGGAGTGCTGCCACCACCTACAAGCCTATCCGGACCGAAGCTCTATGCAGATTGCCCTGGCCCATGCAGGGCAAATAAACATATTATGTCTAGAGCCAAATAAATTTTTAATGGGACAAATAAAACTACGTTTAGAGGCCCATTAAAAAGTCCTAAACAAAGTAGAGTCATTTGACAACTTCTTGAAGGGTGGGGGATTCTTGTCACCGTTTCATTCAAACTTTGCACAAATTTAGTTTCGACCAGCACAAGGTTTCAGAGTTTTTTTTTTCAGTATTTGGAGACAATTTATTCCGGAAAAAATAGACCACATTCCGTGGGGTGATCCAGTGTGGATTAACCTAAATCCGAGGTTGCGGAGTAAATTTATTCCATTGAAGAAAATGGCGAAAATTTACTTCCCAACCTCGGATTAGCGTTAATCGCACTGGATCACCCCACGGATTGTTATTTACGAACATGATCACTCCAAGAGCATAAAAATGCACAAGATGCATAACCAAGCACTGAGCCGTAATTCTGACACCATTTGAGTTTCAAAAAGCAGATTGCTCAGCTGAAATATGCACCTTTGCAACGCTGAAACAGCCACACGCACTCCAAAAATAACCGCTTTTCATGTTTTTTCCACCAGATGAAGGACCCCCTCCCTCCCCATTTCCGAAAGGTAAAACTATTTAGCAAATGTAAAATAAGATGCTCACTGATCCAGTCAGTGATTTAAGAGCAACACGTGAGTAGTTATGAAAGAAAATGAAATAAAAATCAACCAAACTAGCAACGAACTGGTTCCCCTTCCACATTATTGTGAGACACCAGACTGGACTGGCCTTGTTGTTGGCAGTGAGGAAAATCATGCACCCCATGTTGATCACTGTTGACCGATGCAGAGAGAAGCCTTTGAGTCTCATCTGAAATAAGAAGAAGATAGGCAAAATTATCTTCACAAGCTCAACTTGATCCGATCGATGATAACTTGTTAAGTCTGGAGAGGATTTATTCGACAATATTTATTTAGTTGAATTAACATCTCCATTATTTTTCTTCTTTCTTTTCTTTTGAAATCATCACGTGTTTGTTTTGAGGTGTCAAGTCCGCAACCTGCTTAGTGCTCGAACGTTCGGGCTGAAATTCAGATACTGCAGCCAGCCGCAGCAACCAGAGTGATTCAGTCAGTGGCAAAAAGAATAAAGAAGATACAGGTTGATGACATTGTGTGAAGGAAGCACCCCCACATGGAAGCACACTAAAATATCACCCCGAACTCGCTAGTGTGTGGCACCTGGGGCTCTTGATTAATTTTTCAAGAAATAATGATATAAACTAAAATAATTTATCGAGCTACAATGTTATAAACAAAACAAAACCAAACAGGAAGAAAAGAAAGAACAGAGAGGAAAGTAAAGAAAAAGTAAATCATCCTGGTTGCGCTGCAACAATGTTTTCTTGTTTTCTTTATCACATCAGTTAATGGCCTGATTGATCATGCTGCTGCATGGGTCAAGAATCGGAAATTCTTATCAAGCAGAGAGAACCAATGATTATTCCGTTTTCAATAAGTATTTGCATGTGTCGGATGATTTCATTTTCCTATTCATATTCTTGAGGTAGGTATCCATAAACGGTCTTCAGGCGTGGTGGTGCACACACACAGCGAAATCCCTTTTCACTGATCGTCCAGTGATGTCATGGCATGCTTTTCCGCTCCTAACAATGAACACCATCGCAACACGTGGAAAGTACCAAGATCCACATTGGTTTCATAACTGGTCAATTTTTCAAAATTCCTGTTCTTTTTCCAATAATGGAACACCTCAGATTGAACTTGAAACTTATTAGTTATTTTAGATTCAACTTCAGTGGGTAATTGAAAGTACTTGATCTATTTTTGAAATTACTGGTGATTTATCAAAATATTCAAACAAAACGTTACTTCACAATGGTGATATCTTGCTATGATAAAGAAAGAAAATTGTTTTATATGCACAACAATGAAAACACAATAGACCTAAATAGGTATCGACCTAATCAACTGACAACCTAATTCCAAAAGAGATAAACGCCTGAAAAATCAATCGTTCAAGCTGGTAAATCAATAATTCTGAAACAAAGATCATTGTGTAGAAACAAGTAAAAATGCACTGGTCTTGACTCTTGAGTAACCAAACATGATCCTTTCACAGACAAGCAACACAATACCACTTCTTCAAAATGCAATGAGTTAAATTAGCTGATACCCAATCAAGTTTCCCATTTGCCAGAAAAATGCCTCTTCCAATACTGGGAATCACAAAAAACTTGTTTTTTTTTAGCAACAGAGCAATGTCCCATCGTAGCCAATCAAATAATGCTAGTGTGAAGTTATCAGCCGAATAAATGGCCACCTACCTACCTACCTGTGCAAACAGATGACAGCTACAGAGGATGGTAAGAGCCACATCAATATTATTGAGCCTCAGACAGAAAAGATATGAATTTTTTTTTTAAAACATGCAATGCACTTCAATGAAAGGTCTGCAGACTGAAGAAAATGGCGCAAAAATGGAAGAAAGGAAGTAGTGAAAATGGTGAAATGGTGAAAAAAATTATGAAAATGAAAAAAATGAAAAAAAGAGAAAAATGAGAAAATGAAAAAAAAAAATGGTGAAAATGGAAGAAAAAGAAAATGGTGCAGAAGTCTTGGGCCCCTGCCAACCTGGGTTTGATTGCTGCTTCAACTCCTTCATCAACAGGGCAGCTATAAGAGCAATGACAACAGCTGAACCACAAACAAAGGTGATCACAATTCTGTAGTACAAATCACATTGATCACACTTGCTTGTAACGTGCTTGCTGCAAAAGAAAACAAACAAACAAACTTTGATCAGTGGCGATCCGTTCGTAGTAAAAGAGCATCCTATAAATGATGATCTCCACAAACATTAATTATATTTATTTATTGTCATTCATTGAAAATACATAATGATGAACTACAATATGAAATCACCAGGAGGGTCAGAGTTGCTACGAAGCAACCGTAACAGACCCCCCTATTAATACAATTCAGAATAAGAACAAATTAGGAAAAGTGAAACAGTCAGTTAGACAAACATGGAACAGTAAAGACAAAAGATTCAAAGGAGAGACCTCATCAAGACTCTCAGAATCAATGGCATGGATTGTCTGTGATAAATTGCCGAATATCTTTTCGAAATGCAGTTTTATGATCCAGCACCCGAATCTCCATGGGCAAGCGATTCCAAAGGTCTATTCCTCTGTACTCCACACTGTTTAGGCCATAACATTGTTATTTTTAGCACTGGAATTTTGAAGAATACACACAATTCGGTAGATATGTTCGCAGATGGTTATTAATCAGTACCTATTGTTAGAGCACGTTGAAAATGGTGATAATTTTTGGAAAATTTAGCTCTTTCGTCTAAAAATTTCGTTATTTGGCGGTGGAAATAAAAAGGCTAGAACCTTTCAACAATGCATTTTCAGTCATTTTTACAATGTGATTGCTTTGAATTTTGCAGGAACAAACATTGGAAAAATGATGTAAATAAACTGAAGAAGAGACTGAGAAAAGAGCAAATGAAAGCTTTATTTTTCAAATGTTTTTGTGCACTATGCTTGCCACTTCATTAAAAAAGGAGAAACATGGCGTTTTCGCATACAATATATCGTGAAAAAGGAGATATTTCGTGGAAATCAATGAATTTCGTGGAAATCAATGAATTTCATGGAAATTTTCACATTTCGTGGAAAATCGCCCATTCAAAATTTCCGGAATTGTCTTTCAATTGATTGAAATGATAAAGAAAACACAGAGGACGGTTGAAATGGCTGATTTCGTTTTGGCGGTGACAATTCCTTTCACCATTTTCAGAGTGCTCTACCTATTGTACTGTTACTTTCACATCCATGGGATAGAGCGGGTAGCCCACCCAGGAAGGTTGGTAGAGGAGTCAGTGCTACCACCATATCATCAGCACCATGGAAAATATGGAAAGTTCTCTGTTCCAAACCCCTTCCGAAATAACTTTTTATTAGGCAACATGCAATGCCATCCTATATTCCTTCTACTTTTGAAGAAGAAAAAAGAGACAATTTGACTGTGCACATTGAAATGTCTCAAAACCAACTTTTCCAATTAAGATTAAGATCGCCAAGCAGTACTCATGGCCGCCGCCGGTCCTTTGGTAAGTGGAGATACTGTGGTGACACAAACAGGGATGGGTACGTATTATACGTCACGTCATATACGGTATATTTATACGTTTTATACGTAGTATAATACGCACGTATAAAACCCCAGTATAATACGTACGTATAAAACATATAGGCCTAAAACATAAAACAACGTGGCACATCATTTTGGGGTGCATTTTTCTCACGATATCATTTTTAGCAATGTCAGGTTGATTGAATGAAGCGGTTTCCGGAAATCACCAAATTTTGACTGGCTAATTCAAGATTGTTGTGATTTCACAATCTGTTTTCATACCAGCAGGTACTAATGTACCTCTTGTGATTTATGGGTCTTCCCCGAAACATTTCTTTTCATGTTTCTTTTTAGTGTTCTGCAGGTGGCAGAAATTGAAGCACCAGATTTGAATCAAACATGCTAGAGGTGTCAGATTTTGACATCGGCCAAAAAGATCTAATTTCTACACTACAGCATAGAGATTTCGCAAAAATCTTAACATTAGCAATTTTTACATATGGGTACATTAATTTCGCAGCTACTGTTCAAGCAGATACAAGTTATTCAGACTAACCACTTTCCACACATAGGCCTACTTAATAACATTTTATTTAGGTAGGTATGTTCTCCAGTGGTAGGTATTGCACTTGCCTGTAGGTAATTGCAATTTTCAAACTTTGGACAACAAAAAGAAATGCTGCTAACAAATGAATTGAGGCACCCTGTGGAAAAGATACACACCTCACATAAATGTATTGCACCTCAGGTTTACACAGGCCTACCCGATACAACCACTTACGAGTGCAGTGGGAGAAACATTAATGTACCCATACATGGGTTTTTCCCATTTTAACTGTTGCATCCTCAACTTGTGTTTCATTCGGCAGAAATAAAAGTGCCAGATTTCAACCAAGCTTTCTGGAGGTGTCAGATTTTGGCGTCGGTTCTTGAAGAGGATCATAAAATTTCTACAGCATAGGGTTTTTACTAAAATCTGAAGTCACAATTTTTCACATGTACCTATGGATACATTGGTTATTGTTTCTTCCAGTGTACAGCATAGAGAAAATTAATGGAGCTACCATGGCAGAAATGGTGTTGCCTTCGAAACTTTTCTTTACTTGCGTCCTTTTTTTCACAAAGAAAAAAGTGTCGTGTTTCATTAACATGTTGTGACATCTGTTTCACAAGTTTTGTTTCAACAATTTTATTGCAGATATTTTAGAAAAAAACACTTTAGATTTTTTTTCTTCTTCATTTGGTTGGACTACAAAGGAAAAACTTTCGTGCTAAATTTTCGTCGCGGAATCAAAAATATCATTGACTACCGAAACTGCATTGCATGTTTGGTTCCATAAATTTTCCCTTCACTGTAGGTACATGCAAACTGGCATGATAGGTACCTACCTGCTTGTATGTCAAGTGGGCCCAATAGAATGTGGGCCGACATGAATAAAAACAAGAGAATTTGTGTTTGGAAATCAAAACGAAGTGGAAGGTTGAGGCATGGGCCCAGCAGACTCATAAAACTTTGGAGTGAAAAGTTTGGAGTTTTTCCAAAACAGTCCACGTGTTTTGATTCTTGCTTCCAACTTGGGATAACAAAATCAAAAAAGAAAAGCCCAAAACACCATGCCGTGGTGGTTTATCCAACGAAGATCCTTCTGAGGAGCAGAAAAATAACTTACGCATCTGAGATCACTCTCAAGTAGTTGGACTTGGAAGCACTCTTTGTGAAATTAGTCTGGGGAACTGTCCCTTTTTCCAAAAAAATTGTTTTTGCATGAACCACGGCCTTTTGCTGAGTGGTTTGATACCCCACATGCCCTGTAAGGTTTTATACGTTTTCTACAACGTATTATACGTGCGTATTATACGTCACGTATTATACGTGGGTTTTCTACGTTTACCCATCCCTGGACACAAAGCATGCAACAAATAACCTCTCTCAAGTGGTCATGGGTGTCCCAGCTTAGAAAGAGGGGGACGAGACAAGACGAAACAAAAGACAGCACGAACATGAAAGTAAAGAAAAAACACGGGGAAGGTGCGCCTGCTAAACCAACAGACACACGGGATCATTTTAATCGAAGTCAAATCACATCAAACACAAAACAGCATTTTGGAGAAAGCAATATGAAGCATAGCATCATTGAACAGGGAATGTCATATTGAAGACCAAGGAAGTACATGAAGGAATATCAGAATACAATCACATCATAAGCTCAACAGGAGAGACAAAGGAACATGACATGTAATCGAAGTCACAATTGAAGTAAGCAGAAAGTACAAGTCGATTGGAAGAACAGACAGCAAGTACAAATGTAAATAAAACATTGAGCAGCAGGAGATGCACATTGTATGAAATGCAAGGATACATGGCAGTAAAATACAGAAGTCAAAAGGCATAGTACAGGCAAAGGTAAGTACAGGCAAATGTTGTGTTGTGGCTGTGTTGTGGTTGTCTTGGTCGGGAGATCAGATAGCCGTCTGACGAAGGGGTGGTTTCAAATGCAAAATTAGACTTTCTCTTTTCCCGTTTTTCAAGTTCAACAATGGAGAGTTGGCTCCGGTGCTGTCACAAGATATCTATGATGAGCTCTTTGGGGGGCAACCATCTGTTTTATAGACCGTGTATCAGACGTCTATCCGATCTCCCTTAACAGGGAACAGGACGGGAACCTGCAACCACGGCGCTCCCCCTCAAAACCAACTTTTCCAATCCAGACAAAATATAAACCTGTTTGGGAAGAAGTACACCACTCTCCCTGATTGCCTGCCAATCTAATTCTCCACTTGCCTCTGTCTTGGACCTGGAGGTGTTCTTTAAGGGGGGGTCCACCACCTGACGGCTCCTTTTTTTATTTGTTGACCGATTTTTTTCAAATTTTGTACACAGTTTGGGGGTACCCTAGGTAACCTCGGTGCGAAATTTGAGCACTCTATGTCAAGCAGTTCAGGTACAGGGTGCTCTAAAAGGTCAAAAATATATGCGATCTTCTGACCCGTGTTCCGCCGGAACTATACATGCTTGGGTGGTCAAATTTTGGATATAACTACCAAAATGGAGTTCAAAACTTTTGACAGAGTCGTTTTTCATTTTTGTCCTGCGGCTGCTCTGTGGATGCATTTCAGTCATGCGCGGCAAAAAGCGGCGTAAATATCTAACATTTTATGTAACAATATTGAAATGACGTAAAATGACAAGAAAAATGAAAAATCTGGCACTGTCAATCGATTTGTATGACTTTTTTTACATAGTATGTCAATTTTAGCTTTCTGTCCTGTTATACGGCTGAGAAAAACGGGTCGATAGGTCAAAAAATGTTAAAAAAAACAAAATGCGAGAGAATAGCATTTAAAAACTTAAGTTTTTTTTACGATTCGCTTCAATTTCTTGTTGAAAGTATTTGAGGATTCAAAAAGTGTTTGGTCAAAACGAAAGTTGTGAACAAAATGCAAGTGAAGTAATATACTTTGATAACTTAGTATTTATGAAATACTTTCAATTGTACAACAAAAGACTGTACCTATTTCAAGCCGGATATGCCTGGGCCGTACATCCGCCCATGCGTTCTAGCAATTGTGTTCAATGCAGCTTTGGCCACTTTCTTTGCCTTGTTTGTCAGCATAACCTTTTTTCTGTTTCTTCAGGCTCTTTCTGACCCTTGCGTTATCTTTCTTGACTGTTATGCTGTGCCAAAAGGATCCAGGATGTTGTCAGCCAGCAACAACTGGCCCAACAATGCTGCTCGTCTGACCGGATTGAACTGTTGTTGTACACTGATTGCCAACGCGTGATTAACTCGGGACACTTGGGAAATTTGCTTTTCGGGCAATTTTTCCACAGAACTGAGTGAAAAGATTCATTAGCGTTCTGTTGTGTTGCATTTTTCAAGCACGGGACAGCAGTTTCGTGCCGTTAGGCGTTCGTTGTTTTTCCAAATATTGCTTTTTTTTTCTTTTTGCGGCGAAATGCAATTTTTGAGCGTATATGCATCCGCATTAACTATCATTATCTTTAAAAACCATTAAAGATATCGAAAAATGGTTTTCAGTTTTGGATTCAGGACATTCTAATGTACATTTTACCTTAAAAAAAAAAAGGCAAAAATTAAATTTTTCACTAATTTTGGTGGTGGACCCCCCCTTAACGTGTGCAGTGACGTTCCACTCCACACAGGACCACCTGTTTAATGTCCCATCAGAAGGAGATGAGGGACTTGGCCACGAAGCCCTCTTCCAGCAGCACAAGCACGGGTACAAGGGTATCTTCCCATCCAAGCACTGTCCAGGCCCAACGTTGCTTAACTTCGGTGTTCTGATGGGAACCGGTGCAAGTGACACAGTGTTAGCTCTGTTGGCAAATTTTGTAAAGGAACGATCAAAGATTTTGGGAATGCCATTAGTTCAAAATCTTAAGATTTTTTGTCATTTTTCTAAAAGGGGTCCCCTGAACAAGCTTAAAATAGATGCACCGAAGGTAGCAAGAATTATTGCGTACCAGATGAGCAGAACTTACGTCAATGGATGCAAATCCTGTATTGCTATGACCGCAATTCCATTTGAGAGTTTATCAAGAAAGCTCATAGAGCCATAAACAAAGGCAGCATTTTCAGATCTTGACCCGATCAAGTCGGCAGTGAGGGCTAACGAGGTGACAAGAATAGTTGAGCTGCCAATACCTGAAGAACAGAGAAAGAAAGGTATGATATCGTAATTTTTTGCACCATCCAAACTTTTAAAACACCAAATTTGAATGCTCGCCAGGAAAATATCCAAGAGCTCTAAACATCATGGATTGAGAGAACTCAAGGCACCGTACCGAATTCCTGGGCACAGCACCGATAAAAGTTTGTAACGATTCAAAATGCTTCCACTTTGTGCTTTTGGTACTTTAAGTGGTGTTTTCTTTTTTGCAACAGCTTTTGGTGTTTTTTAAAGTGCGGTAAATATCCCCTTCATATTCGAGGTGAGGGTCCCTTATTTAGGGTGTTAAGTAAAGGTTGGGCATAATTAATAAGGAGTATCCCTGATACGAACAGAAATGAATCTGTGACGAAATGTGCTCTGACCTCCCGTTTTCCCGACCCCCCGTTTTCAAGACAGAGCACCCCAAATTTTATGTTGCCATGGCAACGGAAGATTTTCGGGGGTACCTATATCTTGGAAATGGGGGTCGGAGGAAATTTTGTCACTGGACCATTTTTTATAGTTTGTTCTGAACAGCGAAATCGATCTCAATTGATAATTCTAATTTTTGATTTGTGTCTTCAACTGTGGCAGAGGAAGTACCGCCCTTGCCTAATTTTCTAATGCCCTCTGCAATCCCCAATCTATGTGTTCTGAACAACTCCTCCACAAAAAATGGGAGAGTACGACGAAATCGATTTCACCCGTATCGACCCTGATAAGGACCCAATGGAGGCAGAGAAGGCTGAAATCCAGCTGAACTGAAGTCTTACCCTGCCTCGTCATGCCTAGCTAACCCCACTGGGTGGGTTCGAAAAATTGCCTGGACGGATGTGTTGGCTCTAACATTAAAGTACCTAAACATCTGGTTGGTGAATGACAGAATGACACGAGAAGTAGGAAGCAGAATTAAAATTCTAGGCAACTAACCAAAAAATATGGCAACGACATAAACTTCATACTTGATGAAATAATTGCTGTTGTCCGTCCAGATCCAGACGCAGGCCGACACAGCAAACACAGAACCAAGCAAATACAAGAGCTGAAGAAAAAAAGACAAAAAAAGCGGATTGTGGCCAGGGATGGGTAAGTATAATACTTAAGTATTATACGTGAGTTTTCTACGTATAATACGTCGTATTATACGTACGTATAAAAGTGTTTTATACGTACGTATTATACGTGTGCAAAAATGTGACATGTGTGACACATGACTCGGGGGTGGAATTCAACAAGGAATTCAATTCTGAAGTTATATCACAACTTAGGGCAGGTAGGAGGAACAAAACCTGAAAAGTTGTCGGAAATGACAACGATCGCAGGAAGGGATAATAATAACAGCTCAAATTGCATTTTTAGATTTTTGTCTGAAATGATGGCTTTGGATCAGCAGGCGATACGACCACGTCTGGAGGTAAAAAAAACAAAGTCACAAAAAATAAAACTGACTTTATTTTTTAACCTCCTGACGTGGTCGTATCGCCTGCTGATCCATTCACAATGACAACCACTGCTTTCAAACATTTGTAATGGTGGCTTTCTTTTCAAAACGGGTCGCATTGTTGACTCAAGTTCTACTATGTGGGCTGTGGACGAAAACCAAGCAAAATAATTGCCATTTTCTCCCGAATTTTTATCTGAACTGAAAATTCTCCAGATCCTTCGCTCAGCCTGTGATACATACATCGACGACCTATAAGCTGTCCGAGTACTCAAATACCAGAATTCTTACTCTCATTCAACAGCTGGATTTTTGCTTGCATCTGGCAGGATTTTGATTGTTTTTTTAACATTTGCAATTCATGCGGGATTTTCTGCCATGTGCTCTACGCTTTTCTTGAGCGAACGTTTTTTTAATTCTGCACTCCACCAAATACGTCACAGCAGAACAGGCTCTCATGCCATCAAGGCAATCATCAATGGCGAACAGCAAAGTTCTCAGAAAACAGCAAAGTTCATCACACACCTGAGAAAAGGAAGGGAGGGAAGGATACACGACCATCGGCTGTATTATCCGTAAGGAGGAAAGGCTAAAGTAAGGAGGGGACAGGAGTTCCGAAAACATATTATCGGAATGTGGACGGGACCTAGTCATATACATAGGTAGCGTTCACTAGCCAACAGACAACAATCACAAAATTACCACTCATGAGCACCCCCAAGCAAGCATCATCATCCTGCACACCTACACCCATTTACAATCTGAAATGAAATCTACAAAAATAGTGGATACAAATGAATGATAGAAAGAAGTTGCTGTGCTTTGCTTCCACCACAAACCAAGAGAGAAAACAAAAACTAAAACTCACTCTGCGGATCGATTTCGCTGTCGACGAGGAGACAAATTCAGCATAGGCATACACAGAAAGTCAACAAATACAGGACTTTACCTGCACCACACTTCAGCGCACCACCCGAGTCAGAAGTACACTACCTGGCACACCCTGGTTAATCGAGCCCTACAGTGCTGCACCCAAGACGAGTTCGCGAAGGAAATTCAAATGCTGATACGCCTTGACGTGGACAATGGATACAGTAGAGACACGATAAGGAGAACCATGCACCGCATCCAAAAGAAAAACCCCGTGCAACGGCCCCTTCCCCCAGCAACAAAGCCTACCTGCCGTATGTTCCTGGGCTCAGCAGAACAATAGACAATGTCCTCAGAGAATACGGCATCCAAACAGTACATCTCCCACCATCAAAGATCCGGTCCTTCCTACCGCCATACAAAGATAAGACCCCAATGTGGAGACGAGCAGGCGTCTACTCAATCCAGTGCAACTGTGACCAAGTTTACATAGGCCAGACCAGCAAGAATTTAAAAGTGCGCCTTGCCCAACACAAATATGATGCGAAAAAGGCCAAGCTTCCCCCTAACTCATCAGCCTTAGCCAGACATTTGCACTCCTCTGGACACGCAGCTTTATGGGACCAGGCTAAAATCCGCACCAGTGAAGGACACCTGGGCACGCGCCTCACACTGGAGTCCATTGAGATCCTAAAAACCAGAAACGCCATCAACATCCGTGAATCAGTGGGCCTGCCCAATGTCTGGCACAGCCTCTTTGGAACTGATACCCCGAGGTTTCCTGCAATTCCAATCCCAATTCAAATTTCGGACTTTCAGTTGCCAGCCGAGATCATTGCCGATATTTCAGGTGTAGCAGACGACGCCAACTCGGAGAACCGGCGTCAGTTGCGTTGAGGATGCTGTCAATGAGACAGCGAAATCGATCCGCAGAGTGAGTTTTGGTTTTTGTTTTCTCTCTTGGTTTGTGGTGGAAGCAAAGCACAGCAACTTCTTTCTATCATCAAGATGCCTTCCACGAGCTTCAAACAAATTCATACAAATGAATACTCGTAAAGATAAAGAAAACGAAATACCGAGGTGATGAAATGATCGCGATGAAACAATGATGAAGCAAACGTGTTAAAACGATCGTGCCAATGATTGCATGAATGCATGGTTACCCAGTGCATCATGCAAGGCCTTCACTCCAATGCCGTATGCACAAGTACTTAGGTGGTTTCAAGTATGTGTACTTGCCATTTACTGCCTGTCACTGCAGAGTCATTTTTCCAGTGATCGCAGAAATCTGGACGTCCAGGCTGTCAGACCAGACAGAGAATATTGTCACAGGAAAATTGAGTCGGCCCGATGAAGTTTGGTAAGGCACCTCCGGATTGAATCCGGCAATCAGGATTTCTGGGCCCACTTTCGTTATGGTACAAGCTTCCCTTGCAATGAAGGTTGCAAGGGTGAGACAAAGCGTGATATTGGTTTCTGGCACTTTCTCTTGCCACCATCCTAACCTTCTTGCACCATTTCCTGCTTAAAGGTCGTCGCCACTATTGTTAGTTTTTTGCCTTCTTCTATTTGTCATTTTTTGTTTTCTGTGTACTCTTTTACCAGGCACATGAGCTGCACGCATCTAGACCTATGTTATAAAAGATGAACGTAATTTGGCAGCAAGAACTTTCGCATAGTTGGTGCACATACAATTTTGAAATGCATTTTACAATGGTGTGTGGCAAAAACAATCTTGCGTGGCCAACTTGAAAGCAATTGCGGGGCTTCAATGATTAACTGTTTTAATTTTTTTCCTTTCATTGATGATGATGCTTGTCATTATTTTAATGTGATAAATGATAAATAATAAATGTGTAGATTGTCAGCATGTTAAAGGGCATCTTTTTCTGCAAAAAATGAGGTATCACTCGACTTTTAGGTTTTATACGTTTTCTACGTGTATTATACGTACGTATTATACGCACGTATCATACGTGGAGTTTTATACGTTTACCCATCCCTGATTGTGGCTGAGTTGCACGCATCACTTAAAGGAGTTTTATCACATGAAGACAACTCGGATTACAATGACAGAGGTGCAGTGAGATCACATCTACCTGCAAAATGGACCCACATTTTCCAACTAAATTCGGGTAAAATACCCAACAATGTAGGAAACTGTTGGCCAGTTTCTGTGAAATTTCCAATTTCCTATCAACAACTGACTCACCTCCTTTCTCTTACCTTCTGAGTCACTATCGCAGAAACAAAGTCTTCAATGGGTGTGGCCAATCTGAGGTAGAATTTATGGAAGCAATAATTCATGGGATTGTTAGAGTAGGTGACGAAATATCACTTGTGCTTTATCACTTTTATGGTGTTTTCGTGGTTTGAATACGATTAAAAAATGTTTCTGACTCCCGAGATCAAAATGCAACAACTCATTTGTAATTGAGACAAACCTAGAAAGTTTCAAAACCTCACTGAAATAACATGTGATTTGCTCGAAATTCAAGTTTGAGGACAATAATTAATGCAGAGCATCATGTGCTTCCAGTAAGTCCCGAGGCATGTTACACACTGCCTCCTACTGACTGATCCGTCAGGAGTGTGGATCAGTGGGAGTACAGACACACCCTACAAGCCAATTCGGACCGAATCTCTGCAGATTACCCTGCAATGGAGTTTTAACATGGTGTTAAGTTGCGAGATGGAGATGGGTTAGTTGATGGAGATAGGTTAGTTCGTCGGTACCTACTTATCGACCGATGGGAATAGTGGCGGCGGAATTAATGTACCCACACATGCATTTTTCCCATCTAATTGTTGCCTCCGAAACTTTTTTTCTTTTTTTTTTTATTCTTATGCAGGCGGTAGAATTAAAAGCGCAAGATCTCAAGAAGGCATTTGAGAGTTGTCAGATTTTTACCTCGGTTACAAAAGAGGGTCTTTAATTTCTGCAGCATAAAGTTTTTGCCAAAATTTGAACGGTCGCACTTTTTCACATGTATGAGTACATTAATTGCGCCGCTACACATTCCGTAAAACATAAAACATGCTTACCTTCTTCCCGATCCACATGTTGAAATATTTGAGTGAAAACGACGTCACAAAACTCGACAGGTAAACCAGCAGTGGAATGATAGCAATGCTTTCTTCCTGTAGCTTCAGTGAATCCTGTAGGTAGAGAGGAATGTAGATCTGGGTCAGGTTGACAAACAGACGTGTTCCCATGTACATCACGGCCACCTGGTAGAACTCTATCTGCTTGAACCAATCAAGTGGATGCATGGAAGGCAGTGATTTGGATTTGACGATGGCACCACCAGGATTGTCAAGGTCATTTTGATCATCATCGTCAATCCTATGGTAGCCGGGAAAGCGGTTTGAATCCTGACCCTCCTTGATGCCAAAGTGAAATATGAGGGTGAAGAGGCAACCGATTGCAACGGTAACCAGAACTATCACCTGAAAAACGAAATAACAAAGATGCGAAAACATGTCGCCAACGGTTTTCCAAAACCAGGGGAATGGCATTTTTGCCGTAATTTAAGCTAAGCAGTGTGTTAAGTGCCTCAGATCATGTGTGTGCCAAAATCAGCCATGGTCCCTCCCCTCCATGCCAATGGCAAATAGGAGTGATATTTTGATGACCCTTTGAATTTGAAGGTGTATTTCCACTATCCACCCATCAATACCAGACAAGAGCAGTTTCTAATCCAGTTGAAAGTACTTTTTTACTTTATTTTTGCACCGTTGATAACCAAGCAAACGTCCCCAAAGCAGGTGAAATGCCATTTTTCGGAACAATTTTTCTTCAAAAAGACTAGGTACCTCAGCCAATTCCAAAGAATTAGATTAAGATGGGATATTGGATTAGCAGCAGAGAAAGGAAGGTGGTTGGTTTCTTTCTGGAAGAGATGACCTCTGGGTCTCACTCAACCCTTTCTTGCCAGGTACAATAAAATACGATATTTTTTATACCTATTTTTTTTTTTTGAAACACAGGTTGTTCAACGCCAGGGGAGGGGTTCGGGGAGGGTATCCCCCTCCCAGAAGGGGAAGAAATTTTGAAAAAAATTGGAACGTCGAACGGTCTTCAGAATGCTCAACTTTGAAAAAATTGAGCATTTTTTTTCTCACTCACAACACCCATCTTATCCCATCAACCCCCGGCTTCGATGAAGCTGGATGCCTGCCTCGTATTTGAAAATTTCATCCGAACAAAAGAGTTGGATTTTTTTGAATTTTCATGCAGTTGCCTTCCGGTATCCTTTGCTGGATTTAGAGTATTTTTGCACATTTGAGAAAAAATTATATTTCTTGAAATGAGGTGGATGTGATGGCGTCGATTACGAGATGCGGTGGGTGCCGCAGAAAGATGCGGTGGTACCCGAACGACTGCCACACCCTGAACGTCTCAATAAAATGGAATCGTGTTATGGTAGTCAGCGCATGCTTGGTGATAGAAACTGCCTATTCTGAGCATTTGCACTTTTTATTCGTCTTTGAATTTTGACTCTTGCCAAAGCTGCTTTTTTCAAACACATGAACAAAAAAGACTTCAGAAACAGATATTATAAAATGGGAGGGAGACCAGCCATACATGTTCAGCACGGACACAAACCCATCCAGACGCAGATGGCCAATGCATCACAGATCGAAGCCTGTGCAAATTGTGAAAAACGACCTCCAAAACCCGCGAGGTCTTTGTGCATTCGCGTTACAACTGAACACCGAAATCCACGAAGACATGGAGACAAAGATCATCCAGGGGCTGGAGGCCCCAACTGGACATGCAGCGTCGGTTTCGGCCAAAGGCCGCAGTGGGGCGAAGCACAAGTCAGATGATTGTCGACTGATGGATCTGAGGTTCAGCAACTGATCAACGGAGGTTCAGAGACAATTCAATGCATCAAACGCACAGAAATTTTTAGCTAGGTTGGGGAATGCCGCCCTCTTTCAAAAAAGCTAGGGGAATGCCGTTCCCCCGTTCCCCCTTAATGCGACCCCTGCCTTCCTTTCCCAACCTTGGCTTAAGAAAAACATTAGGGTCTCCTTTAAAATGCCATGGTGCCGAAAGCGGCAGTGGACGAGTTGTTTTTCGATGCCTGTGAGGGCTTCTTCTAAAACGAACTGGTTAAACTGATCCAGAGATGGCAGAAGGGTGCCAATTTGGCAGGGAGCTACTTAGAGCAGGTCTAGACAATCCACCAAATTTCAGCCCATAAATCCATCGATAACTTGCCAAAACCAAGTGGAACTTGAAGATGAACAACCTTCGTGTCATGCTTAAAGAACAGTAAAAGACGAATGGG